>VNJS01015510.1:0-50970 GCA_008042575.1 Drosophila watanabei
GTCTGCGGGGTCTCGCCGTTGCTAGAGTGCAATAGTAAACCGTTAATCACCGACTGAACTAGGAGTGGAGCGCAGTAATGGCCGAATTTAGCACAAGAATTTCTAAAATCTTACAATTTTGTCAAAAATGTGACAGATTTCGCCTCGCTAAAGTGAAAAGGAGTGTGACCGTGCGAAAACGCCTAAAAATACCATGCGGCCTAAAATTAAATACTATATATATACCACTTCTGGTATATTAAATACAAATTTTACGCAATTTACGCCTTCATTTAAATGATTTGCATTTACTATAGAAATTTTATAAATTATTTATTTTTATTTATTTAATAATGCAATCTATTTCGTAATGGCTGCGTTCAGCAGAACAACTTGATGGATTTCTATCCAACGCGTATGTTCACTGATCGTGATGCATGATTTCTTCCATCATGATTAGCAAAAATATAGGGTAACTAGGAAGGAAGCTAACTTCGGCACACCGAAGTTTGTATTCCCTTGCAGATTTCAATTGCATTAATTATAATCTAACCCTTTTATTACTTTAATTTCAATTTTATTTTTACAGTTTTACATTTTTAATAATCCGATTTTTATAAAATTCAATCCAAAAATGTAAAACAATATATAAAGCTTATGACCGAGAGTTGATCAATATATGTTAAAAAACAGTGAAGTTATAATTTTTTTCAATAAATTTACGAATCGTTTGTATGGCAGCTATATGATATAGTCGTCCGATCTGGCTTATGTACGAGTGAGAGTATATAGAAGACTGTCTGCAAAGTTTCAATCATATAGCTTCAAAACTGAGGGACTAGTATGCGTATAATCGGATAGACGGAGTGACAGACGGACATGGCTAGATCGACTCTGCTGTTGATGCTGATCCAGAATATATATACTTTATAGGGTCGAAATTGCTTCCTTCACCGCGTTGCAAACTTCTGACTGAAATTATAATATCCTGCAAGGGTATAACAACATAAAACTTTGAAAGGGCTTCTTTAAGAAAGAGAAAATGCCTCGCTCTTGCGCTCTTTGATAAAAATTTGAAGATAACAGTTGGAGTCGTACAGAAGAATGCGTTAACTTAAAAAAAAATTGTTTTCTTAAATAATTCTTGTTAATTTTAAATTTAAATATTTTTTATTACATTACCATACTTTTTTTTTATTTTAAATTGAATGAAAGCAATTTAATTCCCTTTTAATACCTCTTCCTTTAATCTTCTTTTAATTTTAAAGAAATTAAAGAAAATTATTAATAAAGAAATGTTTGCGGAGCGAATATGGCGTAGAAGGTAGAAAATTATAACAAAACATATTCTTGGTAATAGCTTGTTTTTAGCCTTTCTTTTTCATATTTGACTTATCTTAGCTTATTTTTATCCGGTCATAGCCTGAGCATATCACAAGGTTGTAGTTTTAAATAATAGCTTGTTATAATTTAAAAATTGTAATATATAGGGTGTGTAATGTAATGCATTTACTCGATAGTATTTTTTCCGTGATTAGGAGTGTGACCGTTTGGTAAAAAAGTTAAATACTCACATGTTTTTTATATTCTTTGGTATTCTCATTAATAATGTGTAAGTCTTGTCAACGTTTATGTTGTTATTTTGTTAATTGCAAATGTTTTAGAGCCAGACAAGATGATGCAGTTTAAATCGGAGCCTGAGGTTTCGTTTGAAGACTACGGAGAGCAACAGCAGCCTTCGGAAACGGCAGATGAATGCATGGAGAATGTCATGCAAGGTGAATATTTAAGGTATTTCCTTGTAAACTAACTTTAAACATGTTTTTTTTCAAAGATTTCAATCAGCAGCAATCAGACCAGATGATACAGTTTAAATTGGAGCCCGAAATTTCACTCCACGACTATGGACAGCAACAGCAGTCTTCGGAAACCTCAGATAAATGCATGCAGTCTGCCCCGCAATGTAAATATTTAAGGTGTTTCCCTTGAAGAGCAACTTTAAACATGTCTTTCCCAAAGATTTCAATCAGCAGCCACAAAAGTCAGAGGAACGCATAATTTCGTTCATTCGAGGTAATTTTTATAGCTAATAGCTAATGCAGCTTCAATAGTTATTTCGGTTTTTTAGAAGAAAATAAATCCCTGCGGGCCGAGATCATAAGTCTGAATGCCAAAGTAACAAGGCTCACGGAAACAGTTATCGGGCTGAAGGAACTGTTCAAGCGATCGCAGAGCCAAGACTTTGAGCGCAGCGACTTTAACTTTCCACTAAGGACTGAGTTCGATCTTTCTTTTATAGACAAGGAGATAGGGGAGACCAACGCTTTTAAAAACGAATGCGTAAGTAAATATTGGGCGTTAACATCATTAATGTAATTAATATTCATTATTCCACGATTCACAGATCAATGAAATGACGAGTCTATTCAGCCACAAGTCGCTGTCCAAGTCGTTAACAAATGTTATGGCTGAAGAGTTAATCATAGACTTTAACATTGATGGCGTACACAACAAGAAGGGCCTGCGGAACTACGGATTCTTTTATTCCGCTCTTATAGGTATAGTATCTGGGAAAATGTTATGGGAAATACTTAATAACAGTAACGTCTTCTTTCAGATGCAATTCGGCAGACGGACTACTCGCAGCCAGCGATAAAGGCGCTCCAAAAAGCAATGCACTGCGTTAAGAATAACTATTGCAAAAAAAAATCCAGATCTGATCAAGAGTCCAAATGTAAAAAGGTCAAAAAAGAGCACTAAACAATGAATGGACATGTCAATTTTTTATTTATAGTAATAATATAAGAACAGAAACTTAACGTAGTGCCTTATTTATTGGGGAGAATTAATTATGAGAATATAACAATTACGCATGCATGACAAAGTCACAGGTTATTCATCAAGCCACTTATGTGACAGTGGTTGTTGGAGCTGGGGGACGCAGTCCAGATTAAACAACTTGTGGGCTCTTAAAATACCTAAATCTTGCTATACCATTAAAGAAATTATCATAATCACTGATCAGCTATGAAACAGTAATTCAGTAAAATATTTTAATACTTAAACAAGACAGCCGACAAAATGAAAAATATCTCAGAACCGGAGACCGGTATACAGGATTTCGATGCGCTTAACTAAAATCTGGCATTCGATTTTATCATATACGTCAAGTTAAAAAATGAGGTTTTTGGGAAAATTGAGGTGGTGCATGGGCAATACGAGTTTGTTGTTTAAAACAACTTAAAGAACTTTTCTTGTCCTTGTTTTAATTTAAGTTTAAGTTTTTAAAATTTGGAAAAATCACTATTTGATCCCGAGATATTGTCTTTTGAATTTATAAAGTCTTTTCAATATAAAAATATATTATATTCATTTTATAGGTAATCTTAGCGCCATTTAAGAACTGGTATAAAAAATGACAGACCATTTAACTGGTATAAAAAATACAGAAGATAAATTTTAGGAATAAGACAACGGCCAACCTTGGGCTCACTAAGAAAAAAATGTAAACAAAGTGAAAATTTCGCAAAATGTTAAAGCGAAATTAATTGCATCGAAAACAAGGTCTTAGCCAATCAATCCAAAGCATTAAAGTAAAGAGCAGAATACAATGCACAAATAGATTGAAAAAACAGAGGCAATGAGCGATTCGGATGAAGGTAAGATACATATGTGTAAAAATCTACACATATGTACATATAAAACCTGAAAAGCTTTTATTGTAATATTAGTGTCATTTTGTTTGGCTTACAAAATATGTTAAAAGTTCATTAAAGTGTTACAAGTGGGATCAAGTGGCGCAATTAAATACTTCGCAAAATTGTTATTGGTTTTTCAACAACACCACCAATTGTGTGCACACAGGGTGACTACGGTGCCGTGCGCGCTGCAAAAGTAAGCGCGCAAAACTGTTTATTTGAATTGCCACTGTCCCCAGAGAAGCAACTGGTGCGCTGCAACTACTGGGCCACTCGACACCCACACGAAGGCAAACACGGCAAAACAAGCGCCACACGTTCGACCCAATACCAGTCCTTGACCACGTGCAACAGTTGCCTCACGCCTCTCGAGTTGCGTCTTGCGCAGTGCGTTGAAATACGGCTTGGATCAATGACCAGAGAAAACGTGGCCCGGGCAACGCATCAATGAATGGCCATCGATTTTCCCCATCGCACCTCGTCTCAGTTCAGTTTTTGCCAGCGCCGCGGTCGGTTGTATTCTCCGGTCCCGATGCCATAAGCTGTCAATTTGGTTCTCGGGGTTCTGGCTCGGCCGCTAGGAGCTGGGTTACATAACTATGTCTTGGAAGTTCAGCATGGAACAGCCCAAGCCAGGCACCGAAACTGCCCTGGAGGCTTGCGACTATTTCGTGGATGAGGTCATTGAGGTGTCCTCAGTCCGGGGTGGGGAATTGAAACAGCACCGAATGGGTGTCGGCCAGGACATATGTTTGACGAATGTATTACTCTCACTTTGCAGACGCGCGGGAGGAGGTGCGCCAGATCAAGCACGGAGAGCTTCGTGCAGCGGTTAGCGGCGGAGATGAGCGGACGGTGCGCGTTCTGCTGGCGGCCCTGGGAGCGGAGCGGCAGATTATTGTCAATATGGCGCCATCTGGAGCTAACACACTGCTCTTTATGTGAGTCACTATACACGGCATATGCTCCATCTAATATTCCATAATTCCTTCCAGATCGTGTCAGTCTGGCTACGAGAGCATTACCCAGCGACTGTTGGACGCCGGGGCCGATGGCCGCTCGCATGCGGTCACTAAATACTCCCCGTTGTACGCCGCCGTTCATAGCGGGCATTTGGGCATCGCCCGGCTGATGCTGGACCGCTTCCCGGAACTCATCCAGCAACCGACTGTGGAGCGCTGGCTGCCCCTGCATGCGGCCTGCATCAACGGACATATTAAGCTGCTGGAGCTGCTCATTGGCTACAGCTATCCGGACTACCTCTACCAGACATATCGCGACGAGGAGGGCTTGTGGGAGTGGAGGCTGCCGTTCGACGCCAATGCTCACGATGTGACCGGTCAGACTAGTCTGTATATAGCCAGCATCCTGGGCAACAAGCAGCTGGTCGGGGTGCTGCTTAAGTGGCAGCTCCACTGCCGGCGAACCTTGGGAGACTCGAGTTCCGCCAGCTCGGTGAGCACTCCCATTACGCCGACCAGGAAACGCATTTCGTTTGGCATCCAGGCCATCATGTCCAAGCTGCACATATCCGGCGAATCGGATGGCCCCGAGGAGCAGGCTACTCAAGAGTCGACGGAATGCCAGCGATGTCCGGTCAACGTCAATCTGCTGTGTGGAGCGGCAAGGGAGACGGCCTTGCTGGCAGCGGTTCGTGGCGGCCACCTGGACGTGGTGCAAGCTCTACTGCAGCACGGAGCCAACCCGAATATTGTCGCCAAGCCAGTGGAAGATCACAACGACCCCAAGTGCTGCGAGGAGATCTATGGGCTGAGCAATGTACCAATTGCCGAGGCCTGCAAGCAAAGGTCCTTGGCCATGTTGGACCTCTTGCTGAAGCACGGAGCCCGCGATGACAACGGTTCGGCCATCGGAATGGCCATTTCTGGCGGGGATGAGGCCATCCTTAGCCGTCTCCTGGCCCGACGCGTCCACCCAGACTCCGACTACAAGATCAACAAGAAGGGCCTGCCCACTCCGGTGGAAGTTAACGTTTTTCTGCCGTCCACCAGCAACATATCGTACAGCGCCATGTTTCCCAATGTGCCGACCATCATTGACTGGCACAGTCTGGGCTCCAGTGTTCAGTTGTCGGTGGTTAGGGTTCCCTGGCTAGTTAGTGGAGTGTTGCTGCTGAATCCCAAGCTACAGTCGCATCCTAGGCTGACCGAGGTCGCGCTGACTGCCATCACTCGCATTGACTTCTCGCACAATGTTCTCACAGCGATTCCACCGGAGTTGTTCCACCTGGTCAGTCTCAAGTAAGTGAATGCCCTGAGATCGTGATTAGCTTTTAGATATATGCTTTCTTCCTTAGGTATCTGAATGTGGCTCAGAATAAAATCACCGAGCTGCCGGATCCCATGCAAGGAGCCAAGGGTTACGCCTGTCCAGTGCTGGATGAGCTCTTTCTGCAGGACAACCAATTGACTTGCCTGCCGGCGGCCATCTTTCATTTGCCCGCACTCACCATTCTCGACGTATCGAATAATAAGCTGCAGCAGCTCCCCTTCGACTTGTGGCGCGCGCCCAAGCTGCGCGAGCTTAACGTGGCCTTCAATTTGCTGCGGGACCTACCAGTGCCGCCCATGCAGACAAGCAGCTCACTGCTGAGTCTGGACAAGCTGCAACTGCAGACGTTCGAAGAGCCTCAGTCCAACAAGCCGCGGAACGTGACCCTGCAGCGGCTAACCCATCGGAATCTCTGGGCAGCTTCGCTGGACATAACCGACAACGACTTGAAGTGGCAGCAGCACGAACAGGATTTCGGCGATGGAAAGCCGGGCGCGGGCGTGTGTGCCTCCTCGCAGTTAAGCAGCCTGAATATAGCAAATAATCTGTTCACCAGCATTCCGGCTGCATTGCCTTGCCTGGCGGTCAGCCTGACCAGGCTAAACATGTCTTACAACAGCCTGCGCTCCATGGGCCACGTGACCAGCTATCCGGCCACTCTAAAGCAGCTGGACTTGAGCCACAATGAGATTTCGTGCTGGCCGAGCTTGCCTCGCATCACGGAATCGGATCCGCATCTGCTATGCTACAGCTGTGTCCAGCTGCCCGAGGGTCGGCAGGAGGAAGAGGTAGCCTACAAGACGTCGTCCTCAAAGGGCAGCTGTTCATCGGCCAGCTCCTTCCGTGCCTCGGTGCTAAAGAGCGTGTGCCGTCACAGGCGACACTTACGCTTGGAATCACTGCGCACGCTGATCCTGGCGGACAACCTCCTCACCCGCATCCAGCTGTCCACGGACGATGCCACCACGCTGTTCAACGAGAGCGAGGATGCCGACTGGAGTGTGGTGGGCGTGAACCGGTCCAAGGTGATCTTCCCTAATCTCTCCATGCTGGACATGACCAACAATTGCCTCAAGGAGATCCCCGCCTCGCTGCACGAACTGAGCAGTCTGTCAGTGCTGAACATCAGCGGAAATGTAAATATCACGGAGCTGCCGCCACATCTGGGATTGCTGTCGCGGCTGTGGAACCTCAACACGCGCGGCTGTCTCTTGCAGGAGCCGCTGCGTTCCATGATCGAGAGCAAGAAGCACAAGACTATGGACATTGTGGGCTACCTCAAGTCCATCTACGAGGATGCCCAGCCGTACGCGCGGATGAAGCTGATGGTGGTGGGCGTGGCTGGCATTGGCAAGAGCACTCTGCTTGACCTGCTGCGCCAGGGGGCAGGATCCGGCTCGAGCTCTAGTTCGCACCGATCCCGCGCCAGTGAGAACCATTGGGCCAAAAGAATGGGCCACGCACGCAGTACATCCCGGTCGCAGCGCAACTCCTCAGTATCCGCCGCGAATATATCCACAGTGGGCGTTGACATCGGCACCTGGATATGCGAGAAGCGAAAGCGAGCACCCGGCTCCCATGGCCCGGTAGTGTTCCGTACCTGGGACTTTGGCGGGCAAAAGGAGTACTACGCCACCCACCAGTACTTCCTGTCCAAGCGAAGTCTGTATCTGGTGCTCTGGCGCATCAGCGATGGCCACAAGGGTCTGGCCGAACTGCTGCAGTGGCTGGGCAACATCCAGGCGAGGGCTCCCAACTCTCCCGTCATTATTGTCGGCACCCACTTCGATGCGGTGGGCGAGTCCATTTCCCCGCAGAAGGCGGAGCAGCTGCAGCAGTTGATACGGGAGAAGTTCATAGCCATTCCAGATGCGGAGAAGATTGGGCTACCACGAGTGATTGACTCCATAGAAATAAGTTGCCGCACCCTGCACAATATCCACTTGCTGGCCAACATCATCTATGACACCGCCATGCAGCTGCGATCGCCCGGCTCAAAGGAGCCCATGCTGCTCCAAAAGATTCCCGCCAGCTACATTGCCCTGGAGGATATTGTGAACGTAATTGCTTGCAATCTACGCGCGGCTGGCCGAGATCCTGTCCTCGATGGCGAGCAGTATCGACGCCTGGTCACCGAACAGATGCGGCTGCACAACTACAAGAGCTTTCGAGATGCCGCTGAGCTGCAGCAGGCAACCACCTGGTGCCACGAAAATGGGGTTCTGCTGCACTACGATGATGCCACGCTCAGGGACTACTATTTCCTCGACCCGCAGTGGCTCTGCGATATGCTGGCCCATGTCGTAACCGTGCGTGAGATCAATCCGTTTGCCCCGACGGGTGTGATGAAGCTGGATGACCTTCAGCTCCTGTTTCGAAGTGTGCAGGTTCAGGGAAATGCCAATCGAAGGTAGGTTTCATCACTGTTTTATTTGTTTAATAAACCTATAAGTTACAATAAAAGGTTGTAATCTTGATTAATGAAATCTTTTTACATTCCAGCTACATTGTCAGTTTACTGAATAAGTTTGAGGTTGCCCTGACATGGGACTCTCGAACTCTGCTCATTCCGTCACTGCTGCCACTGCAAGAGGCTAGTACTCCGAACGCGGGAACCACAGTGAAGCTGTCACAGCGCTCCCGTGGTCGTAATTTGGGTTGCTCTGTCTCGCAGGAAGTGAATCTCAATAATTTGATCTACGAGCCAAAGTCATCTCCATCTTCTTCGGGTTCTGCTTCGGCTGTCCAGGGTCTGAGGCGTGTTCTTTTAATGACCTATTTCCCCTCCGGCTTCTGGTCCCGCCTGATCACTCGGATACTGGCCGATGAGCAGATCATAGAGGCGATCCGAAGCGTCTATGTGGCTACCCAAGATGTGAGTAGGAAAAAAGTCTCTATCATTATTATTATGTTCCTTATATTATATACATATATATTCCAGAAATTCGTGGACTTTGATTTGCGTACTTCCTTGGAGCAGGACACTCAGTGGAATCTGTGGCAGACTGGCTTGGCCCTATACTACGGACCTATCCTAATATTTCGAATTTGGGAAGTGCCCTTTCAGAGCTCAGAGCGCACACAGCCGTTTCGCACGAATGGCAACCGCTTCAAGCTGAAGCTGGATGGAATTTGGAGCGATGTTAACCTTACCTCTTCCAGCATTTTGGAGGTTTATTTTCCCCTGCTCCAGGTGAGCATCTCGCAGGAAGTGGACGATAGAGAACGCCAGCTGCTAGCCGAGTTGCAGCCACAGATGTCGCAGGTAGCCAAGCTCTTGGCTTTAGCCGTAGACCACATCGACTTGCTGCTCGAGGATTGGTATCCCTCGCTAGGCACTCGGTTCGTGCACACTTCCGAGGGGCGTTTCCTGATCACCCGTCTGGTGCTGTGTCCCCGCTGCCTCTGGAAGCTGCAGCTGCAGAACACCAGCGAGCCTGCAGATAGAGAACTGCCACCCATTGGATGCAATAGGCCAAGTCGGAGTACCAAGCGCGGAGCAGGCGCTTATTTTCTGCATGGCGTTGGTGACCCCAGTGAGGATGGCGCTCTCAATGTATTCTCAGCCTACCTCAACGCTACAGCCCGGCGGGAGCGCCGCTCTGAGGATTCCCTCGGCGCTGGCTCGGATGCAGACTCGGGCGTGGGACCGGATTCCGCCGGTTCCTCACGCAATACTTCGGTGGATGGACACCCAGGTTACCCCTTGCCGGATAATTCCAATGTGTGCTACGCCTGGATGATCGAGGAGTGCATTTTGTCCGTTTACAACCAGAGCAAGCTCAGCTGTCCAGTGCACTTGGAACAGTCGATGGCACAGCTAGCTCCGGATGTCATATTTGCCGATATACCCGATAAGCACACCATTCCCACGGAGTGCATCATCAAGGGATCCCTGCTGGGTCGCGGAGCCTTCGGGTTCGTCTTCAAGGCGAGCTGCAAGATAAGAGGCGCCAGATCCTTTAAGCCGGTGGCCATGAAAATGCTTCAACCAGTGCCACCAGGAGCCCGGGCCAAGGAGGTGAGTAGGATATATGCTAACCTATTCATACTATATATCAGTCGATAACAACATATAAATCCGCTTAATTTTCAGAGTGCCCTTATGGCCTATAAGGTGGCTCTAGGCAAGTGGGATCGTGATCCGTTGCAGCACTCCTGCAAGGCATATTGCACAGCTCGCCAGGAGCTGGCCGTGCTGCTGACACTCAAGCATCCCAATATTGTGCCTCTGGTGGGGATCTGCATAAAGCCATTGGCTCTGGTATTGGAACTCGCTCCTTTGGGCGGCTTGGACGCCTTGCTGCGGCAGTACCGGCGTAGTGGAGCCCACATGGGTCCGCATACGTTTCAGACCCTCGTTCTGCAGGCGGCACGTGCCATCGAGTATCTACATCGCAGGAGGATTATATATCGTGATCTCAAGTCGGAGAACGTGTTGGTTTGGGAGTTACCGCAGCCGCACACGGAGGACAGTCCACGGAATCATGTGCACATCAAGATTGCGGACTACGGCATCAGCAGGCAGACGGCTCCCAGCGGAGCAAAGGGATTCGGTGGCACGGAGGGCTTCATGGCACCCGAGATAATACGCTACAATGGCGAGGAGGAGTACACTGAGAAGGTTGACTGTTTCTCCTTTGGCATGTTCATTTATGAGAACATCAGCCTGCGACAACCGTTCGAGGGCCACGAGTCCATCAAGGAGTGCATTTTGGAGGGCAGTCGCCCGGCCCTAACACAGCGGGAGACGCAATTTCCCACTTGCTGTCTGGATCTGATGGTGCTTTGTTGGCACGAGCAGCCACGTCGCCGGCCAACGGCGAGTCAGATTGTGTCCATACTCAGTGCCCCGGAATGCATTCACCTGCTGGATGTAGTTGCCCTGCCGCACACAGAGAAAATTGTCTGTGGAGTCTTTCGTTCGCTCTTAGAAGGCGCGGGCGATGAGGAGCGATCCGGCTTGGAGTTGTGGCTTCCCTCCTTTGGCTCCCGCATCGACATCCTAGACTGCACGCCGTCGGGCAGCTTGCTGCAGTGCAGCAGCATTAGTTGTTCCCCGCAGCCGCAAGTAGCTCCGCCCAAGACGCCTGAGAATGGCGCTCACTCTCGAGCCCGGTCCGCGCAGCGTTCGCCGAAGGTCAACATGCTGTGCTGCTGCTTGGTGGGCGATGCCATTTGGATGGGCGATGTTTCCGGGAACCTGCATGCATATAGCACTTCCAGCTATGCCCACTTGTTCTCCTACATGCTCGATCCGGCGATTAAGTCAGCTGTGATAAGTCTAGTCCACATGGAAAGGATTGCTCGGGTGGCCGTGGGCACACACAATGGTCGCGTGTTTCTGGTGGATGCCACGCAGATGCCCAGCAACTGCGCCTTTGCCGAGGGTTCCTTTGTACTCACAGAGATCTGTTCCGGTTTTGTGTTGCACGCCGCCTGCTCGGTCTTTATGGATGGGTAAGTGGCCTCATCGTCATTCCTTGAGTTCTCTTTGAATCAATAAACACCCTTTGTAGCACCTACGAGCTGTGGTGCGGCGAAATAGCCGGCAAGATAAATGTTTTTCCGCTCAACGAGACCGGAGTGTCTGGTCATCAGGCGCTGTGTCACAGCGAGGAGCCCAATCTGATCGAGGACGTCAAGGTGGCCCGGATGTGCAGCAATGACAGCTACGTCTTCAGCTGCCTCTATCCCGGCTGCATGGTGTACCAGTGGGGCGTAACCTCAAAGCGCATCGAGAACAAATTGGACTGCTCCAAGCTGTTGCCGTGCTCCGAGTCCCTGCAAAGCATCGCCATCGATGAGCACGTAAACCTGATCAAGTGCCAGATATCGGCTCTGGCGGCGCACAACACAGAGCTGTACATTGGAACCACCTGGGGTTGCTTGATTGTGGCCGAGCTGCAGAGCTTGCGCCCTATAAGTGTTTTCCGGCCGTATGAAAACGAGGTAAGTCTGGAAAGTCTGCTTATAGGGTCGATACTACACACTTACACTGCTTTCCACAGATTAAATCCATCATAACGCTGTCCAATGACAAGGTGCCTCTGATCGCCACGATTGGTCGACGGTACCGCTCTCTGATCTCACGCTATGTGGACTCGGCCGAGTCCTCCGCCGCCTGCTCAGCCGTCAGCACACCCACACATAGTGCAGGCAAATCCCTGCCACCGGCGGATGTGGACAATCACATCCATTGCCTGCTGTGGCGCGCTAAGCACTGGACATAAATTTGATCTCGCAGGGAGTATTTGTTGACGTTTTTTTTTAAATGATAATTCACTTAACACGACACACGTTGGAAAAGGTGCTGGACATGAGGGGTAGTTGATGTTTTAAATTTTAAGATTCTACACAAACTTAGGTGCAATATGATTAATGTACTCTTGTATAACATACAATATTTATATGTACATACATATATAAATGTAATTTACATATTATAAAATTATATTTTTTAAAAGACATTTTTAATTTAAGCAGTAAAATTTATAGCTTGCTATATGGCTTCAATTTAATGTCTTTCGAATTTGTAATAAGCGAATTTAAATATTTAAAAGCAAAAGTGCAGGAATATATTCCAAAAAATGATCAAATATTTATTAAACAAATTTAGCTAAATTGTTTATTTCAGTATTATTCAACCTAGTTATATTTATTCTTTATAAACAAGCAGTGCTCCTTTCTATTCTGGCGTTTGGAAGTATTTTTATCGACGACTATTCCTCGTGTCCCCCAAAACGACGAGCATTCCAATTTTTCGTAATAAACTTTTATTGAATAAAAACTTATAAATAAAATCCAAGTATTTAACTTTCACCAGCCTGCGATTCCGGGGCCATGGATGCCACGGAGGACTGACGGCTGCGGGAGTATATGGAAGCCGAGCTCTTCAGCACTCGAATGTAGTTGTTGAAATCGATGACAAAGCGGAACTCCTCCTTGAGGGCCTCGCGTAGCGGCACCTGCATTATATTAAATACTCAACGATTTTTTTAAGAAAATCAGTTTGAAATCTTACGCGGTAGTGGTGGGCCTTCTTCATCACGAACAATACCCAGCTGATGATTCCATAGAGCAGGGCGCAGCAGCTGCCTACAAGCAGCACAAAGAATACGCCTTCCAGGTTATTCATGTCGAGGGGCGTGGCATCTGGAGCATCCTCTTTGGTGGCGCAAATGCCGGTGCCCACCTCGTTCCACCACTTGTTTTTCATCTTTTCCAGGACTCCCTGCTCCTGGAGTTCAAGCAGCGCGTTGTTGAACTTGTCGCGATGTGGCCAATCTGAAAGCAAAGCATCTTGTTGGAGAAGTATAATATTAAGGTTTATTGATAAGAAGTATTTACTTTTTCGCATGGCTATGCCATAACCCTTCTCGTCCAGTGCTTCGCCGATCTTCTTCAGATTGCATTCGCGCTTCGTATTATACTCGATGGACGTCGATTCCATGAGGAAAGCGTAGTGCGTGTTCGTCTTTACTCTATTCACGCCCTCCTGGTTATCCTCGGTGAGGTGTTCGGGATGCTCAGTCATGAACTTGTTCATTTTCTTGTAACGTTCATCCTCAGATGTCTGAAAAGTAGCGATGTGATATCATATCGAAAACAGAATCCTAATTGGCAGTACCAAAAAGAAGTTCCTAGTGGATCCGGTTCGTTTGGCGCCGTAGACCACACCATCTTTATTTTCAGCCAAATCGTCAACGCTATTGATCAGGCTCTGTGGCTTCTCGATGGTCAAAAAGGCAGCCAAGTTGGCGGTGTACGAGGACACCACAATAAGGGTGAAGAACCACCAGAAGCTGGCCACTGTGCGAGTGGAAAGGGCTCTGCATTAGAGATAAATGAGTAAATGTAGCTCACTGATTTCTGGATGAACTCAGCATACTTTGGCCCGATCTCTGATCCCTGCTGAAGCAGAGCTCCCGTTGTAAACCAAATGGAGTTGCCTATGGTGAACTGATTTTCCAGCTCCTCGGGCTCCTCAATGCACGGATACGGATTGTCCCATTCGCTGGGCGACAGGCGGCCCAATATGAAGAAGCTCAAGGCCACGCCCAAGAAGGATGCGCCCAGGAACCACCAGACCTCCTCTGAGAAGGGGTCCATGAAGGTGAAGAGCTCAGGAGTGGCCTTCTGAGGCTTCAGATACAGAATGGCGATGCCTAAAATATTAGGTAAAAGCAATGCACGAACTTTAAAGTAAATGCTTCCTCATACCTAGATTCATGAAGGGAATGGTGAAGTCTATGGCCTCCTCGCGCTCCGAGGTAATGGTCAAATCCGTGATGGCCAAGTCAGCGCGCTGCAAGGTGAAGGGGTAATTAACTGGGCTTCCTTGTTTCGTTTGCCTCACTCACCCCCATCATAATCTCCCGCAGCATGCCCGTGGACTCATTCGAGGTCTTATTGTACGACCCATAATCATTGCCGCCGTTCACGAAGGTAAAGTTAAATCCCAGCTTGTCGGCCAGCTCCTTGATTAGATCCACGCCATAGCCCTCGTACTGGCTATTGCCCTCGAGCTGTTTGTAGGTCTCCACCAGTTGGGCATATGGTTTGTTCTGCAGTTGGAACGCGTTTCATCAAGATTGGGAAAATTGTGTTGGCTTGCTGGTGGCTGGGGCTACCTACCGGCACCGAGAGCAGGATTATGAAGGTCTTGTTGGCCAGCGAGTTATCGATGTTGTCGAACTGGGCGGTAGTGGGTGCCAGTCGCTGGGCTCTGTAATTCCTCTGCTCGTCCCAGGTGCCCACCTTGACAATGCCCGAGGGCTGCAGCTCAATGACATCCAGGTGGTACCCCTTCCGAACATTTCCCTCGAAGTAGATGGGGCCGGTGAGTAGGTGTTCTGTGAGTCGAAGCTGATATCAAAGAAAATGAGTGTTAATCTCGAAAGGATTTTCATATGAGTTAAATTACAGTTCGCATGTAGTTCTTAAATGAGGAGCCGTCATCTCGGACGCTTTCCGTGCGCTGCGAACAATTCTGAGACACAGGCTTGAAGGGAAGGTTCTTCAGGGTCTCTGCGAACAGCTGAACTGCATCGTAGGTCAAAGCCATTTCCACAGTGATGGGGCAGGAGCCTTTTGAAACATTCAAGTTTAAAAATTAAAGAATAATTTATATTTATATGTATTGAGCTCTGCTCACCATTTCGGAACTCATCTTGGTCGGTGGGATAGCCCAGTTTCATGAGCAGCTCCTTGACCGCCAGCTTCTCTGGCGAGAAGAGGCGCAGACCAGTTATGTTGGCCTCACTGTACTTGTACTCCTCCAGATCGAAGGAGTGAAAGTCCAGGTTGCCAATGATGTACTTGTAGTCTTCGTTAATAATTCCCACCTGCTGGGCCTGGTTGAGAAACTCCGGCATCGTTTCGCTGGAACCGACAACCACAATCCGGTTATCCACGGACTTTCGTACCCGCCGGAGGACCTGCTTGTAGTTGCCATTCAGCTGCATATCGTATCGCAGCACCGTGACCACGGGTCCATTCATTCCAAACATCGTGGTCAGCTCGTTCAGAATGTTGAGGTATTCGGCTGCGAGCGTTGCTGTAATTATTAAACGCTCTATTCACGTGCTGGACAAAGGCGTCTCACCGGATTCGTAAAGGAAAATGAAGCGCGTCCAGTTGAACTCCGTGATGAGGCTATACAGGGCCTTGGCCAGGTCAGCTGGATGCGGATGCAGATTGAAACCCTCGGCGTACTCGCTCATATAGGAGTAAATATGAGGTATGTCCATGGCATCGCATATGGACATCAGGTGGACGGCAGTGTGACGTGATGAGGGCCCAAATACACCCGCTATCCCGGTCTTAAAGAGGAAATAAAAAAAAGATACATACTCTTAATAAAAATGTATACTCGAACAAACATAAAATATAAATATTAAAGAGTTCGTCCAGCAACAAGGTCATATGAGGTAGTGAAGTTACTAAATATCTCTTTAAATAATAAAGTAAAATATGTAATATTTAAACTTCATAATACATTACCTCAAGCATTCTGCACAGTCTACCGTAGCTCTGATAGGCATCTCCGTAGTTGACCTCCGCCTTCAGGGATGTCAACGCAGTGCCCACCTCCTGGTTGGCCACGTCAATGGCATGGTCGAAGACAATGTTCATTTGGTCCGTGTTCTGGTCGGTGAGGAGGCCTGAAATCAAGAAATTCTCGCACATTCACTCAGTGCCGCCGATTCGCTCTTGCCGGTTTGTTTATAAACAACAACTTGACCTAATCGCCGTCCCATTCGGTCGGAAAACCCAAACAAACAAACAAATACTAAAACCGTTTATGAGCTTTCAGCGTTGATGGAACGAACAGCTTGTTCCCTTTATGAGAAATTAAAAATAAATCGCGCGTTCAAAACAGTTTGTTTGGAACTGCACAAAAAAAAACTTTGCCCGCGACACACATTTTTTGTAAGACTTTTTTTTTTAGTTCTTTTCGAAATTACTTACCGATTGGCACACTTCCCATATTCTGGAACTTGTCGTAGGCGCCAAAGTTGTCATATTGTGCGTTTTTGGCAGAAATTTTAAAGCAAATTATGAGAAAAACGATTTTAAATTGATTGAAAAGCATTCTTTATCGAGTTTATTTTGAACACATATATATTTATATGTACATATTAGTTTAGAAAAATAAAACCGTCTGCGATCTCCCCGCAACCGAGCACGTTGAGTAAAAAGCCGCCACTGAGGGATGCCTCCAAAATGTCAATTTGGAAAATATTTTGAGTGAAAGTTTCGGAAAGCTTTTAATAACTTTGAGAGAATGTTGAGCTATCTCAATATTAGTCCTCAGGCTGCTCGTTCTCCTCGGAATCCGTTTGCAGTGAGTCTATCGACTGCGACGAATTGCGACTACGGGAGTATATTGACTGGGCGCTCTTCAAAGCCCGTTCATTTTCCGAAAAGCGGACCACAATTTTGAACTCCTCAACCAGAGCATCGCAGAAGGGAACCTAATGTAGTTTATTCTCATATATATCTCGAAGGAAACAAATCTATATTATAATATTTACCGCATAGAACTTGGCTTTCTTGAACACAAAGAAGCACCAGCAGAGAATGGCAAAGATTATAGAGATGACGGAGCCAACGGCCAGGACAGCGTAGATGCCACTGAGATTGTCCACGCCCAGTTCTGAGGGACCATCGGATTCGCTTTTCGCCTATAGCAGCAGTTTTATTACATGCTCCTAATATCTACAAGATACTTACACTACAAACTCCTGCTCCAACCTCGTTCCACCATTTGTTCTTCAACCTGGCCAGGACACCTTGCTCCTGCAACTCCAAAAGGGCGTTGTTGAACTTGTCGCGATACGGCCAATCTAGAGTAACATAAATGAAACTACAGGGAACTTGGAAAGCTCCTTCTAGTACCCACTTTTCACCATGGCTATGCCGTAACCCTTCTCATCCAGGGGATCACCCACTTTGGTCAGATTGCACTCCCGCACTGTATTGAATTCGATCGAGGTGGACTCCATGAGGAAAGCATACTTGGTGCCAGACTTGACCTTATCCACTCCGTCCTGATTGTTGTCCATCAGCATCTCTGGATGAGCAGTCATGTACTCGTTCATTTTCATGTAAGTGGGATCCTCGGAGGTCTGTAAGAATAGAGATCTAGATCCATAAACAGGAGAGCCTTAAGATAGTTAGTTTACCAAAAAGAAATTCCTCGTTGACCCCGTGCGCTTAGCTCCGTACTGAACGTCGTCCTTATTATCGGCCAAATCCTCTACGCTGTTGATGGGACTAGTGGGATTCTCGATGGTCAGGAAGGCAGCCAGGTTGGCCGTGTACGAGGATACCATGATGAGGGTGAAGAACCACCAAATAGCGGAGATTGTGCGGGTACTCAGGGCTCTAGGAAAGGAGATTACATTCTATATGGGGTAAAAGATATTGCCAGGAGTTTCTACTTGGGAGCAATTTCCGATCCTTGCTGCAGTAAGGCTCCCGTGGTGAACCACAGGGAATTGTTGATGGTAAACTGATTCTCCAGCTCCTCGGGTTCCTCGATGCAGGGGTACGGGTTGTCCCACTCGGTGGGCGAAAGCCGCCCCAGAATAAAGAAGCATAGCGAGACGCCCACATAGGCTATGCCCAGGTAAAGCCAAACCTCTGAAGAAAATGGGTCCATGAATGAGAAAAGGGCAGGTGGGGCCTTCTGGGGTTTCACATACAAAATCGCTATGCCTGACATTAAAAGTATATATCTAGATATTTCTGCACTGCCTCATTAAATATTATATCTCACCCAGATTCATAAAGGGTATAGAAAAATCGATGACTTCCTCCCGCTCAGATGTGATGGTGAGATCAGTGATGGCCAAGTCAGCTCGCTGATGTGGAAAGCTTCGTCAGTGTGATTCCATTCAATATTGTGTCCAACTCACCCCCTCAACAATTTCCTTGAGCATTCCGGTGGTGGTATTTGTGGTCTTATTGAAGGAACCGTAGTCATTGCCACCGTCGTGGAATGTGAAGTTAAAGCCCAGCTTGTCGGCCAACTCCTTGATCAGATCCACGCCGTAACCCTGGTACTGATTGTTACCAATAAGTGTGTCAATGCTCTCAACGAGGCTGGCATATGGTTTGGTCTTAAACAGAAGATTTCTTTAGCGATTTGCTATTACAGCTCAGTTCAGATCAACATACAGCAACAGAGATTAAAACCTTGAAGGTTTTGTTAACCAGCGATCCGTCATCAATGTCGTTTAAGTTGATCACTTGGGGTGGTCGCTGAAACTCAAAGTCCTTGCCATCTTCCCAGGTGCCGACCTTGACCAGTCCACTCGTCTGCAGTTCGATGACATCAAAGGTGAATCCCTTGCGTACATTGCCCTCGAAGTATATGCGACCTGTGATCGTTTTCTCCTTTATCTCCAACTGCAATGATTCCCCAAAGTTTTTTTGATTATATATTGTTAGATCTTGGGGTTTATCCTACCGATCTCATATAGTTTCTGAAGGTGGAACCATCGCGCTGGACATTGTCATGGCGCTCGGAGCAGTTGAGCATCTGCGGTTGATAGGGAAGGTGCTTGGTTGTCTCCGCAATAACTCGCACAGCATCGTAGGTGAGGGCCATGGACATGGTGATCGATGAGGAGCCTATTTGGGAAATTCTTATAAGTAGTGAACATTTTGAATCTAATTGTTATCCTGAAAAGTCTTAAGAAATTACAAATTCCTGTACCATTATTGGTGGGCTCACTTTCCCCCAGTTCATGGTGCAGCTTCTCGACCAGATCTCGCACTTCCTCCTGGTCAGGTGAGAACATTCGTATTCCTGTTATATTGGCTTCGCTGTACTTGTACTCTTCCAACTCGAAGGTGTGCAGGTCCAAATTGCCAATTATATAGGTGTAGTCCTCGTTCATGATTCCCACTTGTTGGGCCTGGCGCAGCAGCTCGGCCACTCCCTCAGTGGAGCCCACGACCACGATTCGGCTGTCTTCCGACTTGCGAATCCGACGCAGCACCGACTTGTAGTTGCCGTTCAGATTAAGATCGTAGCGCATCACCTTGATGACGGGTCCCTTGATGCCGTACAGGGTCATGAGGTGATCCAATATGTTAAGGTACTCCGCTTAAACCAGAAAGTTGGAAATTAGAAAGCACTCAAAATGGCTTCGGGAAACTACCCACCAGATTCGTAGCAGAATATGAAGCGAGACCAATCAAACTGGTTGATAATGTCGTAGAGGGCGTGGGCTATGTCCTCCGGATTCGGGTGCAGGTTGAAGCCATCGGCATGGGCACCCCACGAGAGGTGGGGGTATATGAAGGGAATGTCCTTGGAGTCGCATGCGTTCAGCAGATGCGCGGCTGTGTGCTTGGCAGCCGGTCCAAAGACGGCACCCACTCCGCCCTGTAAAGGCATATTAATTAAGAAATTCCAATGCTTCAGCGCTGTCCCACCTGCATCAGCCTGCAGAGCTGGGCAAAGGCCTGCACTGAGTTTCCATAGGCAACCTGCTCCGTTTCGCCCACCAGGGGGACGCCCAGCTCATTGTTGACCACGGATATGGCGTGCTCGAAGGTCTGACGGATTCTGTCGGTGGCGTCGTCGGTGATAAGGCCTGTATGCTTTGCTTAAGTTGAATAATTTCGGGAGAGAGGGCTGCCGAGAGCTCTTGAAGCTCTTTCACTCACCAAGGCGGATGGCCTGGCCGCTGGCGGAGCCGAAGGAGCTGCTGCCATAGAACTGGGCCTGCACTCCACTTAGGCAGAGGAAGATCGGTAGAAGCCAGCAGAACTGCATTGTCCTCATTTATTGGAGTTCCGATTGGGAATCTTTCATTTCCCCTCGCCGCAACGGGTATATATAAATATATACGTGTATTTTTGGATCACCCACTAGCGCGACGTCTTTGAAGTTCCTTAGTCGCCGAGCGCACGTTCCCAACTGAATGGGCGGCCACTCATAATTGCCTTACGAATTCCACTCAAAAAGTTTCCAAAAATATTTGTTTTGAACTTGCAAGCTGCCAGTGTTGGACAGTCATGCGTGTTTCCGCAATAAAAACAAAGTGCTTTGGTAGTTTACATTTAATTAGAATTATCACAAACATAAATTGCATTGTAAACTAAACTATTGCAAGTTACAAATATAAATAGTTAAGGGCTATGGAAAAAATATATATAAAGTAGCAAGTTGTAATTTTTGGCACATATTCTTTGTTGTGAAGGGAGTCATCCCGTTCGATCCTCGTCATCTATCTCTGGGAGCTCGCCAATTTGCTGTTCTGTCAATTGAATGCTGCAATCGAGATGGAAGCGTTAATGGCACTCTTCGCGGAAAAGATAAGCTATTTGCGGGACTGCACTCCAACCCCGGTGGCATTCCAAGTGTCACGCACCAATTGCAGTTCCATTGGAAAGACAATTGGAGAAGTTTGTCCCCCTGTCTAGAGGCGAACCAACTGCTGGGTATAAATCACCATTAATTAAGTGGGTGCCGGCGCACAATTGAAGTGCGATGTCGTTGTTGGCACCACAGCACCAAGCCTGGCACGGGTAACGAGCTACAAGGAGCTACAAGCTGCGTACGCTCCCGACACCACCACTTTCTCCACTAAGTGACGCCCGAAGGGGAGCAATTAGAGCCTCGCCAGGGAGGTGCCACTGGGGTTGGTATGGCAATTGGGCTGGGGGTTAAACATCTCACTCACCAACTGGCATGCCTTCGGTCTTTGGTCTAGGACTGCGTAGCATACGTCATGAATAATACTCTTAGGCGATAGCAGGGTAACACCTCCCGCATCTACCACACGCTGCACTTCTTGGCGGGGTTCATTGGCGAGCCCACGGGACAGCGGAACTCGCGGGCAAAGTCCACGGAGTTCGATAGCGTTCCGATCACCCGGAAGCGACCCGGACTGTGGATGGCCGTATTCAGTTTGTTACGTATGGCCTCAGGCCGCATTGCTCCACACCACACCTGGCCGAAGTTAAGGAAGAAGAGCTGCGGACCGGTCATGTTGAGTCCCGGCAGAACCTCATCCGGTACCTCGTTGGGGTGTTCCTGCATCCAGCGCTGGTAGGCATGAAAAGCCTGGCGCAGGCCACCATTATCTGCAATATTCTCACCTGGAAATGAGTATGAGAAAAAAAGCTTATTGGGATACTTAAGAAACTTCATGCGGGGATATAATATAGATTTATAATGACTAAAATGCAATGGTTTAGTTATAGCTATCATTACCTTGCGTGCTCTCGCCATTGAGAACGATGCCCACTTCCTCCACCGTGTAGTTGCTGTATTGGGCGATGATGCAGCGGGCGCGTTCGTCGAAACCCCGGATTGAGGCGTCCGTCCACCACTTGTGGATGTTCCCATTACAGTCGAAGAGTCGTCCTTTGTCGTCAAACCCATGGGTAAGCTCGTGGCCGATGACCACTCCGATGCCGCCGAAGTTAAGCGACTTGGGAAAGTGGCGGTGGTAGAAGGGCGGCTGCAGGATTCCGGCGGGGAACATGATCTGGTTCTTGTTCCGGCTGTAGTAGGCATTAACTATGGCCGGCGCCGTCTGCCAGTTGGTCTTGTTGACCCGCTCGTGCAGCTTGGTCTGCTCCGTTTTGGCCGTGTGGAGCAGGACATTAAGCGTGTTCTCAAAGTATTTGTCCGGATGGATATCGATTCCAGCATACTTGCTGTTGAGCTCGCCCGGATTCAGGATGAAGTCTGGGTAGCCGATTTTCAGGGACATGGCGTTGACCTTCTCCTCGGCCAGCTGCTTGGTGGTTGCGTCCAGCCAGTCGGTGGTCTTCAGTATATCCCGGAAGGCCTGCTGCAGGTCGTGCGTCATCCGCAGCGTGTCCCGCTTGCTGTTGTTGTCGAAGTAGCGGCTGACGAACATCGAGCCCACCGCCATGCCCATGTTGGTGTTCACCTGGGCGATGCATACCTTCCAGCGTTGCGGACTCTCCTCCCGGCCAAACAGGGAGTGGTAGAAATGCTGCTTGATATCGTCGAATCGATCGTCCACGTTGTTGATGCGGTGCCTTACGAAGCGCCACATCATGTAGTTGGCCACGGTGCGGGCCTCCGTCTCCTCCAGCAGGGTCACCAACTTGTTCATGTACTCCACCGCGTAGATGACCACCTCCTCATCGCCGCTCACCACACGATCCTGCAGGCTCTGCAGGTAGTCGATCCACTTGATATCCGGCACCAACGCCTGCAGCTGGTCCAGGGACATTCGCTTGTAGAGCTGAAAAACGGAACAATGAGGAAAGTCTCGCTTCTCCAATTGATAAGCTTACCTTGGTCACGTTGAGTCGCTGCTCTGCTGGCGCCGTTATTCCCGCCAGCTGCGTCTCAAAGGCCACCAGCTCGGCTGCCACCCGCTGAGCGTCGGCCTTGGAGGCCCCCATCTTGTGCATCACCTCGGACATGTAGCGCTGGTATGCCAGCAGATACTTGTTGTTGCTCGGCTGCAGGAAGTACTCCCTGGTGGGCAGGCCCAGGCCCGTTTGGTCGAACTGCACGATGTTTTCCTCGGAGTTCTTGATGTCCGCCCCCACCCACTGGACGATGAGGATGTCGTTGTTGTAGCGCCTCAGAGTGGCGGCCAGGGTCTGCCAGTTGAAGTTGGCATCGCTCCAGTGCTGGTCCAGGACCGGCCAGCCGCCCAGTTCCCGGATGAGTGTGTGCAGTGGCTCCAGGCCCCGCCTGGCCAGTAGCTTGCTGTTCACGCAAGAGCGGTAGAGATTCTTGGCTTTTAGCTGGGCATCGTGCTGGGGCTGTAGCAGGTTGTTGGTGGCCTCCTCTGGCTCCTCGGTGTCCGACTTATCCCTGGACTTCTCCTTTGCTGCGACAGTGGGTGCAGAAGCTTCCTCCTCTTTGGTCTTTTCCCGGGTGGCATCGATGAGCCGTTTCCGCTTGGTTCCGTTGGTGTATCGCTTGTACCGCACCAGGACGCGATTGAGTAGCTCCCTGTGGCTGACGATGTGCCGCTTTAGACGTTCTGCCCGCAGCTCCGCCGTCTGGTCCGCCTCGCCCTCGCCCTCTCCCTGCTCGTTGAGCTTGAAGAGCGTGTTCCGAACTCGACTCTTTCTCGGCTCAGCTGCTGGAGCCGGCGAATCATTCTTCTCCAGGAGATTGCGCAGCACCAGATCAAGGCTTTCGCGCAGCATTTCAAAGGTGTCGAAGCCAGCCTTGTCCTTGGGTATCGGGTGCAGTTTCTCCCAGTTGCCGCAGGCGTACTTGTAAAAATCCACGCAGGGATCCACTTTTTTGTCCATGTAACGCTTCATGGTCATGGCCTGCGCCATGCGTATGCCCTCGCGGGTGCCCTCCTCGTTCCAGAAGCTCTGCAGTGCGGCGGTAGCCTCGTTGATTGGAGCCGCCTGCTCTGGATTTGTCTCGCCGGACTGTCCTTCCGCCCCGCGTCGTTCCCGGTGCTGCCTGCTTCGCTCCAGCCAGTAAGCGTCTTCGTCCTGGAACCGCTTCTTCTGGGGCACATTGGGACTGCTGCCTAGGGGCTTGATGTCCAGGTCAATGCCGAGACACTCGCGCGGAATGCCCTGCGGCAAGAAGGATGTGCGCGAGTCCTTCATCAGCGTGCTGCGCTCCTCCAGCTCCAGGGTCTCCCCGTTCGCGTACCGATAGGGCTGACAGCGTCGATCGCGTTCTGCTGCCTCGAGCTCATGATGGGCTGGTCGCTTGCCCGCCGGCAGCAGGAACTCCTCGTTGATCAGCTCGTTGTAGCTGCTGCCCTCGTAGTTTTCCAAGTAGCTGGGCACCTTTGCGGCGGACTCACGGCGCTCGCGCATCCTCTGCTCGTTCAGCTGCAGTGCCTCCAGCATCCCGTCCAGCCGCATGATCAGGATGAGCACCAGGGTCAGGGGCAGCATCACCACTGGAAGCAGCAGAAGTAGTTTGCAGCAGGTCAGGCCGGGGCACCACTGCACCCGACCCGTCCGCTGGTTAACGCCCAGTCCCAGCTTCACGCTCCGATCCTTGGACGAATGCGAATGCGAAGCAGGAGCCGGAGACCCGTGCACCGAGGGCATCGCTAGCTTCAGCTGGCTGTGGCGACTCATCCCACGAGCTGTCGTAATTGAGGAGCTCGCTGGCCTTTATACTTTAATTAAACGCAATTTTCGCGCGGCGCAGTTTGGCGAACCGAACGGGACGTAATCTAAACCGAGAATGGAGAGCCGGAGAATGTCAGCCGGAGACCAGAGGCCGGATTTCGGAGACCAGCGATGGGAGGCTGGAGATCGCGGACCAGAGACTGGACGGCACAGAACTGCGGCCGAGTCGCGCTCGCATTGCCAACTGAAAGCCGCCGCATGGGATGCGCAATCACGGCGCGCGACAAGCAATTGAGTGGCGGCAGCGGCAACTAGCGACATCGGCAGTAGCATCAGTCGCAGCAGCAGCAACATGAGCAGCAGCAGCAACTGGCAACATCAGGCAGTAGCAACATTAGCGGCGGCAGCGGCGCTTCAATGAGTGCCCCCGGGGGTGGGTCTACTTATCTCGACCCAAGATCCTAGACTTATGCAATTTTGATGCTGATCTTGGGACAGGAAATATCTGGATTTCCCAACAGATACCTGCTCTGATTTGACCCATTAACCTCAATCGTTTCATTAAATCGCCATTGTATCGCCGTTTATCAACAGGAACGGTTACAAAGCAGATCGTTCAGAAATTTGTGTCATTATCACTGAGACTAGCCATAAAAAAGCGACGCGGTGGCAGGTCTACACGGAGAAAATCAATATGTTTTCCTAGGAAATAATCTAGATTAAGATATATATCTGCAACAGTAGTCAGTATTTTAAATGTGGAATAATAATTAAAGTAGCCTGCATCACTCTTCGTTAAAAAACGATTTCTTTTATCAGGAGCTTAGTTTAATTAATCTGCGCTGAGCTCAGATAGTTTAAATCATAAAATATTTAATAACAAATTTGTAATTATTTGCTTCACGAAAATATTATTTAAAATGTATTGTGATTACATATTGTTATATTTTAGAACATTAGTGCCTAAACCCTGGCTTACAAGTCTGCAAATTCTTTTGCATTAGACACAAAATTGTTATCGTAATTTACTATATAGATTTTTCCATATTTTGTTTGTTTTCTCTGTTCTGTTATTTACTCACTCAAACAAATGCAATTCCAACATTTATTGCCTGCCCTCCCCCGTTGTAGAACCTCAATCATAACCCATTAATCTTAGGCTTTGAATTAATTAAGACATTCGCGATGTTTTGCCATTTCGCCTATATTTGTTTTCCGTGCACAACGGCTACCCATGCACCTCCGCATTGACCTCTGCCCGAATAGCGTCTAAATTCAATCAATTTAATTTAATTTCACAAAACAATTGCTCGGACCGGCGACGGACAGACTCGCGTGGATCCACTGGCCCGCAGCCAAGTGGCTCTCGGGAGAACCCAAAATAGAGACAGCCTCGCTCCGCTGCGAGACGGAATCGCCGCCCTTCGAGGGGCGGCTGTCAGCGGCTCTCATAACTCAGCCGTTAAGCCTGGCCATTTAAGTGTAATGGAGATGGCGTCATTGGGCGCCACTAACTACTCCAGTCACACGTGTTCGGGTGGCTGTAATCCCCGTGCCACATAGTGTGGCACTATTTAAGGGGAATTAAAGCGCTGCGAGGCGTAACCGAAGCCCAAATTGGCCCTTCAGTGTGCGGCAATGGAGCGGTAGCGGGAGCGGGCATTTGGTTTGGGTTTGTATTACAAGATTATGCGGGTAATTGGCGGCATGCGATGCCATCTAATGTGCCTGGGCTCCGCCTCCCACTGCCTCCCATCGCCACCCTTCGCACCCAACGCTTTGCATATGCCCATTTGGGGAATAGGAGCTCGGGGGCTGGCTTTGGTTCACTTCATGTATGGGTTTCACTCTGATGGACAGTGGACACGCAGGTGCGCACATATAAGTACGTAGATATCTCTGCGAGATGAGTAGTGCCCGTGATGCCCGATGACGGGGGAAATGGTCATTGCTTCATATGCTAATTTCAGCCATAAACGTTTTAATTAGCGACACTGACCGAGATTAGCAAAGACCGGGCGTCCATCTATCAATCTCGCACAGAGTTCGTCGCACACTGCAACTGTGCCCGGGATGGCCTGCGGGCCCTGGTGCAAATGTTATGCAATTTGCCAACGCTCCGATGGATTCTAATTTCAATTGGCTTTTGTGTTCACTTGATCTGCGGTTCAAGACCAAATCGTCGACGAGTGACCCACTGAGCCAACATGCGATGCCGCACCAGCACAAGCACAACCACCCATTCGCTGGCGGCATCAGGTTTGCCAGAGGTAAACGAACGAATCGTGAATCAATCAATTGATGTAAATAAACCCAGCGCCGGTTGGGTATCGAGTATTGGGTATTGCTTATACTCGCATATAGTGTATGCAATCAGTTGCGGTTGCGTTTCGGGGGGACTCCAGCTTGAACTAGGGTCGTCGACACCGGATCGATTAGGCTAACCCGTCGACGGGCATTAATCAGTAGATGCTAACTCGGTATTAGAGATGATTGACCCTTTTCAGAGCAGGAAGACAATTACCCCAATCCAATTCGAATTAAATAAAATATAGAGTCCAAAACCTAATACAGTTTTTTTAGAGAATGGTTATACTACTATAGTTCGAATATAGACTAAAGGCCAACACTACCTTACGTTACTTTTACGTTTTAACCTGAACTATTGATCTTTGTGCACTTCAAGGAGATACTTGTCTTGACTAGGATAAGGTTCGTACATTGAAAAGCCACAGATTTCCACAACATTTAGCTTAAGTAACAGTCAAGGTTAACCTAATGCAGGGAAAGCAAGTTTCCACCTGGATTGCAACTTATTGTGATGCATGAAAGTGTTTCTGGCTTTTCTCCTGGAAAAACCGGTCGAGTGCCAGTCATAGATTTAAGCCTGAACTTCGATTCGGCCACTGTCAAAATGTTCAAAACACTCACTCGCACGTTTTGGTCAGCTACTTCGCCACCTCAGATTCTATGGATCACTGGACCCTGCTAGATGGATCCTGAATGCGTTGAGTTGCGGCTCCTTAGTGTTACCGCCGCGTTCCGAAGCCGTTTTAAAACTGATTTCAGGTCCGGAGTGGAGCTGAGCTTCTCTGACGCCGGCGTGCTTGGTACTGAGGCATCTGCTTGTTATTTTCCGGGAGTTGTAAGGCTGAACCGGCTGCTGTTTTACGGCCAGAAAACATATGATTGCAGTTGGTGCTGCTGTGCTGTCTGATTGATCGACACTAAAGGAAGTAATTCACGGGCATTACCGAGTTTGTTCCCAGGAGTTTGTCATAAGCTGAGTTTTTGAGAGTTGACTTTCTTTTCAAAGCCTCTGTGGATTGTCTAGAATCTGTTTTAATTGCTAATTCGTTTTTAAATACTCACCAAGTTTACCTATAACATTTATGGTATAAGGGTCAAATCGAATTGAAATAAGTCAAAAATTGTTTAATTTTTAAAATTAATATGTCTTAATTATGGCAGTTAAAATTTTATATTCGTCTGATTCTTATAAAATTTACAACGACAAATTTATAATTTTGTTTCTAAAAATTTTCTGATCGTTTCTATGGCAGCTATATGATATAATAGTATAAAATTTAATCAGAAATTCTGAAACAATATAAACGCTTATAACAGAGAGTTGATCAAGATATGTTAAAAAGCAACGAAGATATAATTTTTTTTAAACAAATTTACGGTTCGTTTGTATGGCAGCAATATGACCGATCCGGCTCGTTCGACTTATATACGAGTAAGAGTATATAAAAGATATATCATTTAGATAGCTTCGAAACTGAGGGACTAGTTTGCGTATAATCGGGCAGACGTATGGACAGGCGGACAATTGGACACGGCTAGATCGACTCAGCTAGTGATTCTGATCAAATATATATATACTTTATCTGGTTGCCTCCTTCACTGTGTTGCAACCTTCTGACTAAAATTATTATATAATGCAAGGGTATAACAAGGTGTGATTGACAATTTCTATGATATAACCTTGTATTAAGTACAAAAAAAAAGTTTTCTGCCTGATTTAGATTTCAAAGTTATGACTAAAAGCATAATTTTCCGAAAAGAATTAAAAATACAATTTAAAAATACTGAATATTTGTAACTTTAATTTTTTAAACAGAATGTTAAAGCTTTACTGATATACAAACAATAATGTTAATAAGAAGATTGATCTGTTGTTTGAACCCAAAATTAAATATATTTCCCCCTTTCTATAGTTTAAGTATTAGTATTCATTTTGTAATTAATCAACATAATTTTTTTTTTATTCTATAAATGGTTTATTCTTATATGTGATTAACTTTAAAATCATTGCGTGTGCCTCGGGTACAATGTACTTATGTACAACGCGTTCTCATACCTGTTTCATTATAAAAATGCTAATTACATTCATCGAGCACAATGGCGCTATTGACAACTCCAACTGGCAGTCGGACATTATTTTATTAATTTAAACCGCGCTCAAAGATCATAAATCAGTGGAGTTGGCTTTGTCTACGCTTAGCGGCACAATCGTTGATTTATTCACTTGCGTTATTCGTTGTCAACTGACAAGAACATTTCAATTACACTTTGATTGGCTAAGACCACACCTGAGCTAGACTGACAATAGCACTCATGTTCCTGGGAATTTAGAATTTCAGAGGACATGGACTGTTTGCCGAACAAATTGATTTGTTTAACACGATTGCCCTTTACGGGGCCATTTAATAATTAAGCACTCGGATTGTGCCCCATGGATGTTTAATTAACTTGAGTGGACGATGGAGGAGGTCCT
Organism: Drosophila watanabei; assembly: GCA_008042575.1. Taxonomy (NCBI): domain Eukaryota; kingdom Metazoa; phylum Arthropoda; class Insecta; order Diptera; family Drosophilidae; genus Drosophila; species Drosophila watanabei. Next base: position 29,329 of record VNJS01015510.1, read on the forward strand.
CGTTAAGTGCAGTGAATGTATTTGAATTCTTTCATGACGCGTCGACGGTGGAGTAACTTTTTAATTACATTACCATCAGCCTGGGGTCAATTAATTTTGGTTTATGTGTGTGGCCCACTCACGTTTTCCGCATTTCCATTTCACTAATGCACTTCCCAGCGCACCAGCACCAGCATTGCGGCCTCATTTATTAGTCTAATTATTTGTGAAACACAACCGTCAGCATCGACACCAGCGACCGTTTTGACTGAAACCGAGAGCCGGCAAATACAGCCGGCTTTATTTTATTAAGCGCCAAAAAATCGAATAATGGCGAAACCGCTGTGGCTGTGGCGACTATAAATTTTGCACTATCGATCATTGTCAGGCTGCCAGATAATTTGCAATAAATCTGCGCCGCATTTCAGAATCGCGGGGCAGATAGGCCCGGGCAGCCGGAGCGGTCGGAGCGGCCAAAGCTGCATTAAAACGGCCGCCACACAACATAAATTAGGATAATTACAATTGCACCCACAAGTGCCATTCGAGCCTTTGCTTGTTTCCCAGCCTTTCCAGCCTTTTCGCCCCCCGGGAACGGCAAGAATTTTGATTGCATAAACATAAAGACAAACACAAACAAACTGCAACTTTGCACTATTGCAAATTGTCAGGAGCGGGCGCTCGAATGGAAATGGAAATGAAAATACAAAGCTGCGAAAATCCAATATCCAAAAATTAGCACAAAAAAAGAAAAAAAAAAGAATTACCAACCGTGCCAATTACAACAATAACAAAAACAACGTTAGCGAGAGGGTGCCTACAATTAGGAGACGCCGAAAATGGCCGCAAATATTTGCCAACTCCTTGGCCAGCGCCCGGTCATGTTTGGCCGAAATTAGTTGGCCAAGCGGTGATTTTTTCCCTCTTGTTTTCTGGCCAACTTGCCGGCCGTCTGGTGGGGAGTGAAGCGGTGCGTTTTATGAGCACAGTTCCTGCAGCAAAACAAAATCAATTAAAACGAATCGCTGAAGCAAAGTTCCAGCCAACTCTCCGACTGGCTCATTCATCCGTGACTTTGCACTTTGCCGGCAAATTCGGCAATTGCGGCGCCAGTTCGTTGGTTTGCTGGTACACTCAGAAAAACAGATCTTCAGGGGTCTCGAGTTTTTAAAACATTCTGTTAAATTGTACAGAAAATTATGTACCAGGCACCAGCTACATATATTGGCACCAATAAGAGTATTCTCTTAATGAATTCTACGAAGATAGCTAGTACGTGTACTCGACATTTTCTAGATGGAATTTATGTGGATTGTGGATTATGTGGATGCAAACTATACAAGAGAAGGAAGGATGTAAGATGGAACATTAAATGCTTTAAGAGGCAATCTAGATAGACAGCAAATTTAAAACTTTATGTTATTACCACATATATTGACAGAAATTAATATGCCTATATTAAAATATTTTAAACACATTTTAGGTAAGAAAAGTAATGAAAAAATCCAATAGCTATGCTTTATAGTTCTTGATTATTTTCTCATTGTGCATTCTTTTGCCGATTTTATGTACTTTGTTGGTAATGTTGTATCCCACTGACAGGCAGACCACCCGCCAGCGTCGCGCCTGCGTCGCCCTGTTGCCGGCCAGCGTTGCGCATGCGCGGAGGTGTTGCTGGCACAGCAGCTTGGCATTTGATATGCTTTATATTGTTTTGCATGCCGACTCCGAGTGCCGACTCCATTGCAGTGGCTGTCGTTGGCCAAATTGCAACAAGCCGAGCCGAGCCAGACTTAGGAAATTGATATGGAAATGGATCGCGCTTAACTAATTCGCAGCTTAAGAGAAATGAACTGCTTAGGACTAGCAACCAATTAAAGTTAGTTATTGCAACGAACGAGATAGCACACAAGTGTTGGGCAATGGGTGCCCATATACATCAGAGGTGGTGATGAAAACAGCTTGCTAATAGCAACTGATTTTAATTGAATTTATTTCAAGCAACAGTGAGCCAGCCTTAAACAACAGGAAACTGGCATGCTTAAGAGTTCCTGCTATGTTACCTTAACCTATCTGCAAGCTAACTGTGAATTTCCTAAAAAGGGTCATGAATATTTCAAATAATATTTCCATGCCCTTGAACAGGTCTTAGTTTCATTCGATTCTCATTATATTAAAGAAGGAGAATGTTATTAAGCAAAGAGCTAGCAAACACGTAACTTAAAACTCAGTTTGAAAGCCTCTACTGCCTGTTCAAGTGTCCCAATGAACTCTAGAAGTTCAGTTGCCAACCAATTAGACTGGAGGCTGTTTCCAACTAACAGCCAACGCGTGCACGATTTTCACGCACCTCACCTCGACATTGAATGGAATCCGTGGCATTGACTTTCAATACGAATTCCCGTTTCGCGGGAAACTGCACGGCTGCGACTGGTTTTTATTTGGGTGGCTGTCCCTGAGATTGCGTATACGCAGCGGTGGCCGACCACGCATGCGCCACCGAAGCACCGCACCACCAGAGCCCCAGAGAGTAATTGCTGTGGTCGGCGGCAATTTGCCACACTTGTCACTAATGCGGTTGACGTGTTGCAATGCTGAATGCACTCCGCTCGAATCAATTTAATTCCATTTGATTTGATTCGATTGCCGGTGCCGTGTACAATTTTTCTGACAGACTTTCACACTTGGTGTGCCAACCTGTGTGCCTATTGTGACTGTGATTGTGCTAATCGATTGCCGTTGCGGATTATGCAAATGGGATTGCAGCAATTAATGGCGGCGAAAAAACTGTGTTCAATGCAGGGATGTCGACTTTTTACAAGGCTCTGGGCGGATAGCCAGTTCCTAGAACTTTGTCCGCAGCAGATAAGTTGCAGCAGTCTTTTTTTATCTACGAAATTCCGGCGAAGGATAACCTCCTGCTGCTTTGCGGTTTTTCTTGTTTGCCGACTCGCTTTGTAGCTCACTTTTGCACTTTGTCCTTTCCGTTCGCGCTCGCCTAATTAGTTTTTAATCCCTTTCAGTGTCGCGAACCTGCAGACAAGTTGGCAACATAGCAGGGCCAATTAGCTGCAGTTCACGCGAATTTCAAACCCGGGTCAGAGTCGGATCACAATTTCTTAGCGCTCCCGCCCCCACGCAGTTAATTAGCCTTGAAACCTGGAAACCACCGACCTGATCAATCAATTGAAAAGTTTCATTCTTGTGACACCGAACGTGACCTTTGTTACTTTGCCGCCTGTTTAGTTGACATCTCCCCCAAAAAAGCCACTCGCTCCGTTGTCTCGAAAGTGAGGCGGCTGCCGGGCTGTCAGATATGCGATTTGACAGATGGATAAGAGCCCAAAGAGACCGATTCGCTTTTCCCTCGAATCGAATTTGAGATAATGCCAGGGGTCGGCATTTGACTATCATATCACGATGGCTGTGTGGGGGCGTCACAGGCTCGACCTTGAGCGAGTACTAGTCAACACAAAACGGGATTTGAAATGGGTTTTGTTTTAAATAAGAAGAGTGTCTAGTATTTCCTTCATAATGTTTTGTATAAATATTAAATTGTTATATACATTTTTCATGATTTGATATAGAATAGATAAAATATGAGTGATGAATAGTAAGTAATTAGTAGAACTTAAACTCTTAGTTTTACTTGTCTTCTGATGATTTATTTATCATTTAATACATATAAAAGGGAGTTTAATTTTAAATAAATATTCTTCCTAATCATAGAAAGATAGTTGCTCCGAAAGAAAACTTTTGTTATCTAGTGTAAGTGGACTATGAATAATGGAAGTGCCACTACGATGTGTCCGGATACGTGGGCCTCCGCACGTGAGACAGCCCTGCGGGATGAGCTCGACTTGAAATATTGGTATTTGGCCCGGGGCTTTGACAGGATCGGAATGCGTGGCCTCTAATCCCAGTTTGATGTAAGCATGAAATTGTTATGTCCGCGACAAAGAAGCAATAAATTATGAAGGTCTCCACAGCTCCTGTATCGCCTGCTTTTTTCAGTTATCTTAAAGTTTCAAGGAACTCTTTATGACTTCTTTCGGGGAATAAAATAGACATCACAGCGCACCGTTCTCAGGTGGTTTTATGGCACTCGTTACGCTCCATCCTCGCCGTTTACTTTGTTGGCCAACTTTATTTGCACCCGGCTGACACCGCACGTCCACTTCTGGGTGGTCAGCAGCCTGGAGTTAAGGTCTCGTTTTATGCATGTGGGTTAGCCTTAGATTTTCGTGTCTCGCTTCGCTTTTTTCCGGGCGACTTTTAATAACACGGCCAGATTGGAGGGCGCGCCTCCAAAAATGTTTTCCATTCGCTTGTGCGCACTTTATGGTCACGGGGTCGCGACGCGGTATGCGGAATGGTGACTGTCATGCGGCGGATTTGCGTTGTTAGCAAATGGAAATATCAAATTGGCTGGCCCGTAAACTTGGCCAAAAACGGCGCTGGGCCTTCGTGATTGTGCGGCATTTTGGCCAGGACACGTGTGTGTCAACTGCAGGAATCCAGTGATGCGTGGGAGCGGTCCAAGCCCCCCTTCCATGCCCAAAGGAGGGGCATGGACTCTAACCTGGCGCTCAGCTGGTGAGCCAACCATTTCCTGCTGGCCCAGATGTTGCAAGTGAACAGCAAACCCGTTTGGTGGCGTGTCAAATGCGGTTGCTACATGGTGCTTTTGACCAGTTTCTCGACTGCGGATACCGCTGAGAACCCTCCCACGCCGGCCATCGCGGAATGAATCCGGGCGAGCAACTGCACCCAGCGGCATCCCAGGGCCCAGCATAGATGCAAGCCCCGAACCGTTTCCAATCAATCATTTTCTGGGAAATTTGCAATTTAATTAGCTGCCTTCCACGCCCCCAACTCTCGTTCGGTTAGCCCCGCCAGCATTATGCCAATTAGCCTGGCCCCTCATGTGACAAATGCCAGTCGCAGCCGCAGATTTGGCTTCGGATTCAGATTGAGATTCGTACTCAGATTCGTGTTCAGATATGGTTACGGATAGCGGATTACTTGTGAATGCAGGGCTCCGCCCCTGTGGCGGTGCCCCCTCGGCCAGGTCCATTCGCCAGTTACACCCTAATGATATGTTGGCCAAAGTTCGTGGCCATAATTTTCATAATTCCACGTTAGGGTGGCCACCGTTGATGGAATCCAATTGAATCGGCGGCGGCCACTCAAGCCAAGTGAGTATAACCGCCTGATCATGGCCAGCAATTCAATCCGATTCGATTAGTGCCGTTGTAGTACCTGCCGCCCGCAGTTTGCTTTACATTTTATCTGTGGCAATAATTGAAGCCAATTAAATTCATAAATTTTAATGATTTATTTTAGCTTTGCACGCTTGGCACATTGAATTAATTCTTGAATGGCGGGGTATAGGGTGTTCTTACACGGCAATTACAGTTACGATACTCTGTAACTAAACTGATGGTTTTATGACTACTCAGTGGTATGTGATGAGATAAATGTAGCAAAGCAAAGATATCCCTGAAAGTTTAGTTTGATTGCAGAACCATCCCTCTGAAGCCACAGACTGTGTTCACACCCTGTTCTATGGGAATGCTTACTTTTCGCTGGCCCAGCAATTAACATTTTTAATTCACCGCAAATATTTGAAGCAACAGTTTGTGTAAGAACAAAAAAACAGACAAAAAACCAGGCAAAGAATTAACAAAAGCGATTGCTCTGGCTATTGCCTTCTATTGGCCATTCCCAGGAGGGCAGTTACACCCGCGAGTGCGCTGATTGCATCCGTCTGGCCAAAAGCCACTCCACGCTCCACTGCACCGCTGAGCAAAGCAGGGCAGACCGTCTAAAAGACCAGCTGTCCGGCAGTCATAGTCAGGCCAATTGCCTGAAGAATTTCAATGCCAAAATTGGTACGATGGGACAGCTTGTGAGATGGAATGTCATATTTAAGAGGAAATTGTTTAAAGAGAACAGCATTAAAAGTTGTTTACTATTTCTCTTTCTAAAATCTATATTATTTTATATTTAAATATAGTAAATTAATTTTAATTGGAGTTTTAGCCCACTGTCTTCTGGATCAGTGATGCATAACCTGGGCTAGAAGGCTTTGATGATGGTGTTGCCAAGTCGATTCCAAATGCAATTGCAGTTGGCCAAGCCAGTTTCTGTTGCGTCACGGCATGCAGAATTTTATTGTCTTGTGGCCAGAATTTTGTATATTAATTACAAATAATTGCAGCCACTAGAAGCTGACTACGCTTCATTTGCCTAATGGCCGGCCGGGTTGCAACTGGTAAGCTAGTCAGCACTCCATCGCCACCCTGCTGGCATCCATCTTAATTATGTTGTTTAACAGCTAGTTCAATTAATTGTACATGATTTAGCCATGTGAAAATATTCCAATGGAATCGAGAGATAAACGATGGCAGAGCCAACACCTGCCCACGCGCTCAGATAATTCTATGCAGATGCAAGTGTGCTTTTCCTGCCCGTAAGTAACTGTAAATAACAGCAATGAAGTAAGAGTTGAAATCGACATGGTAATTTATCGAATAACATCTATGCCGTTTTGCATCCAGTCCCAATTTGCATACGTACTATGTATCGAAAAGCAACAAGTACTGAAGCCAGCAGGGGAGGTTCTGACCAGCCCACGCCCACCAGAAATGCAGTCTTTTTGCGGCCTGCAATTGTTAGCCATTCCCCGTATCTACGTATCTTTGTATCTTTGTATCTACAAATCTACAAGTCCGCACAGACAGCATTCTGGGGCGGGGGCTCTTGAGTGGGACACAGAAATTGTTTTCAACATTTTTTCCTTGCCGAAAGACAGTTTGGCATTGGTACGTGCTACACAAACAGTGAGTAAGCCAAAAATGGTAAGCACTCTCAATCAATTTCCCGCACATTCTGAAGGCTAAGTGAGTCATCGTTGCGTATGCGTTATATTCGTTTGATGGTTATTGCAAAAGAGCTCATAACTATTGATTACAGCCATAAGAAATAACTTAACTAGACAGCCATTAAACAGGGAATACATTAACTGGCAACTTTATTTAGTTTCTGACTAAGGACATTTATACCCAACTTTGCCTTACTTACTGAGCTCATAATTCCTAATATTCGAGCACGTCCACTTTAAAATACACTGATAGTCCCAGCATTGGATTAGAAATGCATTAAGATAAATTGATTCTGATTGCATAATACGTGTTATTACCGTGTAATTAGTTAATTTTCGCCCAGATACCAATCAGAATTTATATACCCGACACCCAGCCAGGCAGCGTGCGGATGGAAATCCAAGACAATAATTACGCGCCCAAATGGAGCTGGATTGGATTGGACTGGAACTGGCTGAAGGTGGGCACCTCGACTCGCAAATGTGTGGATTGCACTTGAGCCAGTCAGCCAGACAGCCAGCCAGCCAGCGAGATATCCAGCCCACAACTGTCGACAGTGGGTCGAGCTAATAAAATGAAAACAAAAGTGGCACCGGGAATATAATTTATAATGTTGCGCATACCGCAAAAATGTCAAACACGCCCCAAAACGATCGCCGCCCGCACACGTATGAGTGCACTGAGAAAATATATTGAAAAAATATCAGGTTAATACTGTTTTTACTTCAAATAATACAAATAAATGTATATTGTTACATCCGGGCTTACATCCAACGCTTTAGGGAGCTACAAAACATTTACACAGTTTGCTAGAGGGATAAAGGGAAATTAGTAGCTTTAAAGTCTAACAAGTCCCATGTTAATTATCCAATTTATCTCAAATTTTTGGAGAACGTTCAGAAAAGTTGGAATCTAATATTATTTTATTTATTCTCTTTTAAAATTTAGGGTAAAAACTAAAATTTTGTTACTTCAATTTTATATTTCATAATTTACCTAGGAATTTAATTTAGATAAACTTAAAATGAACTATTTTTTAAGCTTGTAAAGTATGAGAATATGAGTCTGATCTGAAGGGAAAGTATAGCAATTGCTGTTGTTTTTTTTTCGGGTGTATTACCGAGTTCAAAAGAGCAGCTTACATTTGGTTTATTCAAATTAAATTGGCGGCGGGCGAAGCTGAACAAATTAAGTTGCCGAGACAAACGGATGAAGTGTGCCGGGGCCAATACCAACACCAAAGCCACATTCAACAGTCAACATTCAGCAGGCAACAGGCAACATTCGATGTACTGTGGTACGTGCTGCATGCGGCACATGCAACACAGTGGGGCACTCGCCCGCCGGCGCTTATCGAATGCAAATAATCGAATGCAGTCAGAGTGCAGGCACTCATTATGCTATGTTATATTGCGGCAGACAACGAATGTCTGTGTGTGTGTGTGAGTGCAACATCAAGATTGGCGAACTGCAAAGAAATGCTGCAACATGTGGCAACAACAGCAGCAAAAGCAGCAACAGCAATGGCCAAAAGTGGCTAGCTAGAAAACCATGCCACTTTTCTGTCTTTTGTTTTCCGCTGGCTTCTTTGGGCCGTGCTCTTGTTTTTATTTTTAATTTGCAAAGTTTTCGCTTCGTTTTCCGATGCAGTTCAATGATTAAAGAGGCAAACGCCCAGCTTTTCGATATTTTCTGCTCACTTTTGCAGCTCACATTTCGTTATGGCCCCCGTTGGGGCATTGGGGCACTGTGGCATGTTGCAAGCCGCGGCGGCGACGACGACGGTGGTGGCGGCAGCTAAGAATTTTTTAATTTGATCGGGGCGGGTCTCTTGGGCAGTTTTTGGAAAGGCAAGCCGCGATAACATCGCCCCCGGCCCACAATCCCAGCCCCAATCACAATCCCATTCCCTGTTTTCGGGGCCCAAATAATGAGTGCTAATTGTTTGCGGCGCGGAAGTCTCACTTCGCCACTAAAAGACCCCCGAATAGACCAAGCACCGATCGGGCCATTAAGGTGATTGAGTTGAAAGCAAGGTCACGGCGTCACTTCTCGCAGTGACAAACGCAGCGGAGGAACACTAGCTCGGGCAACATGTTGCCGCTGCGCACTGCACCGCCAGCAACATGTTGCGCGCTCTCCTACCAATCCAGCGATCGATACACATTCTTCGGCCGCGGCTTCGATATCCACTTCGGCTTTGGCCAAAACCCGCTTTGAGCCGCGATTAACGTTGTAATTCGATTACTCCCAGCCCCGCATTGTTCTGCTCGTGCTCGCTTTGGCTCTTTGGCTGTTTGGCTACTGGCCAATGTTGCCATTGCTGGTGTTACCAATGTTGCGGTTCTTGTCTCGGCTGTGCTCTGCTCTGCTTTGCTCTGCTCCAGTCTCCGTCTCCGTCTCCGATCTCGGGCGGTATATATTAGGGTTGCCAGCCAGCAGTCGGCACAGTTCGTTAACAGTCCTAGTCGTGGTTCTAGGAGGTTCAACCAGCGTCCAGCGACCAGTGCCTGTGCCGTGTCGTGTGTAGTTAGTTTTCCACCCAACCCCAGTGTGTCCCCCGGAACTCCTTTTTCGAAGCTCAACCGTGTGATCTAAACAAAAATGAAGCCATTTGTAAGTATGCGCACAAGGAACTAAAGGATAACGTCGATCAGAGGATTAAAATATAGTAATATTGCAGGAGTAAACTACAGTTGTGGGGAGTGAAAAATAGCAAAGCAAAATCTAAGCATGTTTTAATTATTATTTATTTATATTTCTTAATATAAAAATATAAATACATTTACCGGTATCTACTTATAATCAGTTTATGCACTTGAAGTAATTAAACAAACTACTGGAAATTTTAAATATTTTTATTATAAACATGACCTTTTTGTTAGTGTGTTTTTTTTAAGAAGCAAAATTATAATTCGTGTTCTATTAAGTTTCCTGGTTAAATCGTTAGCTTCCATAAAAAATATACAAGTACAATAATTTTTTGTTATCATAAATCTTATAATTATATTAAAAGTGATTCAATTATCCTTTACTTTTATAATTTTATTTATTTACATTTTAAGGAAAGGTTTCAGAGAACTAGAGCTCTCTAAGACTTACCATCAATTCCCAAAGTATTAGAATTTGTACACAAAACGAAATCCCACCCAAAATGACCAACTATCATAGTTTTTCCGAATTCAATTCGATTCATTTGAATTCCATGCCAAATTAAATGCCACCTGTGCCACCGCTGCCACTCATCCGAACCGAGAGCGAGGCAAACCACCCAGAAAACCATCAGCTCCCGTCAAATTCGGTGCGAAATCCCGTTGATAAGCCGTTGACATGTTGCATGTCCGACAGTTTACCCAATCGTTTTTCCACTCCACCCATTGCACCCCACCGCACCCCAACTGGCCCACTCACCCGCTGACACATAATATATGGTACATAATAGCCCGCATGCGGTAATATCTGTGTCTTGGAATCGGAATCGAATCAACGGTTGCGCTCCAGAGCACTTGCTCGAAAGCGAGTCTTGGGGGAAAGTGGAGAGATGAGTGTGCCACTGTGTATGGCGAAAGAAAAGCGAGGGAAAAACTTTGGCTCGAGCGCAGGAAAAGTCAGGCCTGCAATTAGGCCTCCAGAGCAATGACCATTGAGTGACACCTGCGATTAGAGATTAGGGAAGGTGGCGTCCGCAAGAGTAATTACCTACCTAAGCCATGGTGCACCTCTTATCTAATCTTCGAAATTAAAAAAAAATAGTTACTCTGAGCTAGACTTTTTATCATGCAAAGTTTTTGAAGAGTTTGAAATTATGAAAGGAATTCTTTTCCAAAGAAACAATTTAAGATATTCAAGGAGCAGTGTTTTTTAAAAGAATTATTCAAATCAATTAAATCATCTCTCTGCAGTTGATTGCCGCCGCTCTGCTGGTATCGACGGTGTCCGCCACCTGGCACGGAGCCGTCTCCACACAGTACCAGCACCTGGACCCGCACAGCCACACCTACTCCTACGGATACGCCGATCCCAACTCACAGAAGCATGAGACGCGCGGCCATGACGGCACCACGCATGGCTCCTACTCTTACGTGGACGGCCATGGTCACGTGCAGTCCGTGTCCTACACCGCCGATCCGCACCACGGCTTCAATGCCGTCGGCACCAACCTTCCGCAGGCTCCTCACGCTCACGCTGCTCCCGTCTACGCCGCCGCTCACTCCCATGGCGCCTATGTGCCCTACGCTCATGGCCATGCCCACGGACCCATCCACATCCCAGTGCTGACCCACGGAGGAGTGCCTGTGGATACCCCCGAGGTCCAACACGCTAAGGCCGCCCATGCCGCTGCCCACGCCGCTGCCGCCCACAACGCCGGTGGCCATCACCTGTACAAGCGATCGATCTACGGCGGAGGCTGGGCCTATGGACAGGCTGCCCATGTGCCGCTGACACATGGCGGTGTGCCCGTTGACACCCCCGATGTGCAGGCTGCCAAGGCTGAGCACTATGCCGCCCACGCCAAGGCCCTGGGTCACGTGGCCCATGCCCACGGTGCTCCCGTTGAGACTCCAGAGGTTCAGCATGCCAAGGCCGCCCACTTCGCTGCTCATGCTGCCGCCCGTTCCGGCCACGCTATTGCTCCTATCGCTCACGGTGGCTACCACGTGCCCGTGATCCATAACGGAGTGCCCGTCGATACTCCCGAAGTTCAGCACGCCAAGGCCGCCCACTACGCTGCCGTTTCGCAGGCTTCCGCGCACAGCGGAGCATCTCACGGATCCTGGGACGATGGCCACTACGATGGACGCTGGGAGCAGGGCCACAGCAGCCACAACAGCTATGCCACCGGCTACGCGCACAAGGGTCCCATCCACATTCCAGTGATCCACAACGGAGTGCCCGTGGAGCCCGCAGAAGTGCAGCACGCCCGCGCCGCGCATCTGAACGCCCTGGCCGCTGCCAGTCATGGTAGTGCCGGCGGACACGGAGGTTACTACGGCGGAAACGGCCACGAGGATGATGGTCAGTACCATGCGCACTACGACCACTACTAAGGCGGAAATGGATCGGAACGGGAGGGAGGTTTTATTTTCGATCTATGACGAGCATCTCTATACACTCAATGCCTAACCGACTACCGAAGCCATCGCGGCGTATACGTAACCATGCGCGACTTTGAAGCAGCATTCCCCCCTATCTTTGCTATTCCCATTCTATATCTAACTATCTTTCACTCTCTACACACACCGCACGGAAAACTGAAGCAACCACACGCGGGAGATGGAGGCTACGGCTTCCTTGCCCGCTGAGTTTCGATATATTGGCACCCGAGGGTCCCAGTCACAGCGCACACATCTAATCACCTCTCCATGTACTGGCCTATCTCTTGCCTCTTTCCTGCTGCCAACTTCTTTTTAACCCTCTTTTCTTCTGTTACTTCGATTGAGAAACGCTGTACGAGTATGTTGTAAATAACTGTTGTAATCTTTATGTATCTGACCAGATATGAATCTATATTTTATATGAAACTGCAAACAGACAAATAAACTGCAAAAATGTATTTGATCACAAACGGTGTGTTGTGGAATTTTATGAGGGGAATTGGTTAGATTTATTAGCTTTTATACAGCAGGTAAAGTTTGTTTTGAGAGTATATAATTTAGTTTAAAAATAATAGTTGCCTGAGGTTTTCTTACATTCCCAATGAACATTTATTATATGCACTTTTATATAGACATATAAAAGTTGCCTTAATGATTCACAGTAATTTGAAAAATTAACTTAATATAATGACTACTAACCTCTAATTAAAACAGTTTACTTAATCGCAGGAGATTAGTGTCTCTGTTATTACATTCTTAGCTTTAGCTGCGGCGGAAAAAGGCGTGATTGAAATCGAAATCAAATTTGATCTATAAAAACTTTGCCAAACATTATTGCCGTTTGATTGCAGTCTGCGGCCGTAAATAGATTTTAACCAAACTATCCACTTTTCGACAAAGGCCTTGTCCCTCTTAATTAAAGTTTCGGCTTCACTCCATGCCGAGTTCCGTCCATTTGTTTATCTTCAAAAAGCATTTTTGTGTTATTTCTATTGTTTTGTCATATTAATTAAAAGGCATCCTGCTATGAGGTTTGCCCCTGTCACTGGCAAATTCCATTTTCCTTTGCTGCCATGGGGCCCTTCCACTCTCGCCCATGGGGCCTTCTGCCACGGAACACATCCCAGAACCATCCCCCTGAGGCGCCACCACCACCACATTGGCTGCTGCACTGACAGTGGGGAAGCGTTTGAAAGGAACATAAATATTTGCAGTGCAACGATTGAAATTTGCATTCGCTCACACAAACACACATGCTATGTGGGATTGCCTTCGGTGAGGGCGTTGGATTCCCGGGTGGCATGTGGGCGGGCATGGGGCAGTGGTCCCAGGCGGGGATAGCTGCATGTGGCATGACACAGAGAGCGGGTAAACAATCAATCAATGCGGTATGAGTCGTGTATTTTTTGCCCAGCCGCTTGCAAAACTGTGTGTCTTGTGCGGGGAATGTGTCACTCGACTCCGGGTGACTCGAACTATTGGCGGCATGCAGCTCGGGGCACACAATTTGGCCAAATAGATTGCCTGACATTTGTTAAGTTTATATCGAAAGGGGGGGCATAAACTCAAGTGCAACCTTTTGGCCCAATCGGCGACCTTGGGAGCGGGCGGCAAGGCCGGCCACCGGCAACTAATTAAAAATTAACAACCCTCGGCTGGCACGCAAAGGTCACACATTCTCCGCTCCACGCGAACCACGGTGCGACTTGGGCTTCGATGGCGATTTACAATTTTCCACGCATAAACAGGCCAGGCCGCCGGAACCTCTCCCACGTCATGGGCTCGGCCATCCTCTCCGTGCGTCGTAAATTTCGGGATTGCTTGGGATGGGTAGCCCGGAGCTCGCCATTTAATTAAACATGCATTGGCATTTCAATTTACGGCCAATTGTCTGCTAACAGTGCCTTTGAACGGAATCAGTTTGAAAACGAAGGCGATGGCCTAGTCAACGGTTTTGTACTCTTGTAGGTTTTTTTTAAATTTTTTTTATATTTATATATTTTATTTATTAAACTATAAACTATAAACTGTTATAAGATAACAGTTTAAATTTCAAGTCAAGGCACCTCATACTCGTTTTTTTGACTGAATTTAATGTAAACATATAGCAGTTTATCGCTGAAATTATACTTCGAAATTTAAGGAAACAATCCGCTTTTTTCAAATGGGTTTCCCTCTAAATTTTGTTTGTATTTATGTTAAAGTTATTACTTAGTAAAATTAATTAATGCCTTATACGCTTAAAGACGATCCTGGAATTTCTTTAGTTCTTAATATTATTTGAGTTTATTCATACAACCAAAACTTTAAGACATCATCTTTCTCCCTTTTACAGAATATTGTGACCGATCAATATGTATAAACAATAAAATGATTGATTTTTTTATAAACTTTTGAAATTGATTTTGTCTAGATCGAAATGTCTGGCAGTCTAGATTAGGTTGTAAGGTCCCTAATTTCTAATTTCAATTCAATTCAATTTTAGAAAAGTAAAAGACGAATAACACTACAAACTGCTTGCAAAAATGGCAATACCCTCGGCAAAAGGTGCTCAGAAACCAGTCTAGAATCGAATTCGACCTTGGGGGCAGGTGGGGCTCGAGTTGTTGGTGGCTTCGCTCCGGTTACTGACCCGCCAGTTAATTTAATTACACGCCATGCAGTGCATAAAAGCCGAAATTGTCAGATTTATCCGCCTCGCGATTGTTTATCCGCGGTTCAGAATATTTGGCACCCAGCAAAACGGTAGCGGTGGCCTGGTCAATCTCCACTGACCACCATTGGGTGGGGCGTGGTCCGGTGCAGGCAAAAGTGAATGTGCAACGGCGGCACTCAGTGCGGCAGCCGCCTGCCCGACTCCACTAATTCTGGCCAAACATTATTGTTGCAAGTGCCGCAAGTGCACTGATTTGCACTCACTTCTCATTCCGAGCTTTCAAAATTTCATTCGAATCGAAGAATTTCGTTTTGCATGCCAGGCAGTTGGGCAATTCGCTCCCAGGCCGTTGCGGTTTGGCCAGAACTGTGGCCAGTTGTGTGGCATTTGGCCCTCCGCCCAGGGCACAGGGCCCAGACTTGGCAGCACCATGGAGCCGTTGAGCAAACAAGCCTTAAGCGAACACAATCCATAAGCGATTTGGGGCCCAGCATTCTGGCATCGCTCTAGCCAGGCTGTTGTCTTTATTTTCGTTATGGTTTTATTTATTTTAATGGTGGGCGTTGCAAGAGGTGCATTTTGCATATTTTTGGTCAAATGGCTTTTATGTTTTGCATCAATTTAATTTATGGTTGAGGCGTTAATTTATGGCCTAATTGATCTGATTTGAATACATGTTGCAATACCAGGAGTGTCGAAATCTATTGGTAATTGTTATTAAAACAAAGTATATGTTGCTGTCTGACAGCGAGAGGGACCAACACTTATTTTGCTGACTCAAAGGCAAGGCAGACATTTAGCTCTAAGAACGATCTGTATCTGAGTATGGCATCGGTATGGCAGATATATAGAACAAAATTAAAACTTAATTGGGCTTAGAATGTGTTTTATTAAAATACATTATTTTTTAAAAAGTGTCCCAGAACTTGTAAGGATTTTTTAGGAAACTAAACTAACCTTTATTAAATTTGGTGTCATATTGCCAAACATTTAGGCTATAGCTTTTTTAAGAAGGTTTTATCAAAGGTTTATTTCTGTGAAACTAGGTTTTGAAGTCATCTCAGTTCAATTTTTAACTGTGTCTAAGTAAAAATAAACCAAATATTAATGAATCGATCACTTCAACTGTTTTATTCCACACTTCTAAATACCGTTTATAAAATTTGAAAAACGTAAACATTTTTTCGGCTTTGCTACATTTTTTTTCTAATCGATGAGCTGACTTGAATTTTACAGGGTAGCACTATTTTATTAAATAATAATTAACTGTATAATGGCAAAGTGGTCGCAGGTATATGGAATTTTAAATACTTACAGTGTTAAAGCTATAATTTTAAGTAACAGCAAGCTCAGGAAGACGACGAGTCACTTTGATTTATTTGTTGAAAGTGGGCTTTTAAAATAAAACAAGAAGTATCTTCCTTTTAACTAGGTTTGACATTTCTCTATATATATTTTCCCAAATATTGAAAAAGCACTTACCTAGTTTTTGTCCTTCTTTCAAATTGATCATCCTTTTTCTAAGCAATCCACTTTAGTTCGCGAATAACGAAGCCGGGGATAAGTACTTTCAGATACTTTGTCACGGCTGCACCAAGAGCTCATCCACTTGGAAGCCGTTGCAAAGAAAACTCTCCTTTGCCCCTGCTCCATTCCAAATAGAGGAAGCACACACACAGAGCAAGCGAAGACTTATTGTGGCACATCAGACAGTGCAACGCGGAAAATTCGATTTGCAGGGTTAAGGGCTAAATGCGCCATAAAGTGAGCGGGAAAACCAAAGTAATAGAAGTCCTTTCAAACGGACAAATACGTGGAAATGGCGTCCGAATAACAGGCATAAGGACAGCTGAGCAAAATGTGTCGAAAATATTAATGGAAGGCAGCCAGAAAGGTCACAAAGTTGCCTAATGGCGAATTCACTTGGCCTTTTCCCCCGCCTGAATTTTCCGAGTTGCAGCCCACACACGACGCAGTGTATCAATTTGGCTATTTGCATTTCGGCCCCGGGAAATTCGTATGTTTTTCCGCTTTCAAAATTAACATGAACTGATTGACATTACAATTAGCATTTTCCCCTGGAAACACGGCTAGGAAAAAGCATATGTAAATGGAATTGCCTACTTTCGGGCATAATTTATGCGGCCTTCTAAGCCAAAACCGACATCTGAAAGCTGCTGTCAAAGCTTTCGCACAACACGGCCTGTAATTGGCGGATGCTGATGTTGTTTTAATATTCATTCAGTTCAAATTTAGAAATCCGTCCCATTTCCATTATGGAAACTGCCTTTGACCCGTGACCTTTAGCGTGTGAAACAATTAAAGTCCTGCGACGAGTGGGTTGTAATCGAACTTTAATATTCGCTTGCCTTAGCTTAGGGTAAGTGTGAGCTCCGAAAACATTGACTAGCGCTAAGACTAAGGGGAACTCAATCGGCTTCCGGAAGGGGTTAACACAAATGGCACAAGATCGAGCTGCATCTACGCAGCGTGACTGTAACAAAAAAAAAGGATGCGTGAGTAAAGGAACTCTTTAAGGAATTACTTTGGACTTACACCAGGTTGATCTCTGGGTCGGCCCAGACGGGAGCGGGTAACAACACGGCCTGGACTGGAATAGCTGCCGGAGCTGGTTGGGGCGCAGCTCCTCCGGCTCCCCCTCCGCCGCCTGCTCCGTTGCGCGCTCCCTTACCGCCTTTCCCGCCCTTTCCACCCTTCGAGCCATCGGGGCCGTCAGGTCCATCGGCACCATCAGCGCCATCCTCTCCATCGGGCTGGGCTCCAGCCGGACTCGGTGCTCCCGGCTGTCCATTGTCACCATTCTGGCCAGATGTGGCCGTTCCACCGCCACCACCTCCACCACCTCCGCCACCACCGCCGGCACTACCACCGCCACCCGCACCACCGGCACCTCCGGCGCCGCCAAAAACGGCACCCGCTTGACCCGCCTGACCGGCACCACCTGCCCCACCAGCTTCGGCGGAAGGCGCCTTGGCATCTTGGGCAACGGCCGATCCAGAGCTATCGGTGCTCAGAGAAGCCCCTTCGTCGCCTTCAACGCCGCTGACGCTTCCACTGCCACTCTGGCTCAGTTCCGGCTCGGAGTACTCGCCCTCCAGACCAGGTTGGGGCTTCCACAGGCCATCTTCAGCGCTTGAGGGCGGCTTGTAGGATCCATCATCTTCCGGGGGTGGCGGTGGGGGCTGAACGAGGAGGAGCACCTGTGCCGGGGGAGACAGCAGATAGGTGCCAGTGGCCGGCAAAGCCAGGGGCACCACGTGGCCAGCTCCCTGCTCCCAGTAGCCGATGGCCAGTAGGCCCACCAAGAGAAACTGTTGGGTAAAGTCCCAATATAGCATCTTCTCCCATTTTGCATCCGGACTCACTCACCACTGCAGTTCGCATCCTAGAGAGTTGTTAATCCCTTCAAGTCCGTGCTCGGCTGCTTCCACGGCGGGACTGACTCGGTTGGCAATGCCCTAGGCCCGCTTTTATACTGCGAGGAGTGCGAGAGCGCTGATTAATTGCGATCGGCGGCATTGTCTATACATGGAAGCTGCTGCCACTTTGCATGGCAGCTGCATAAATCAAGTGCTACCAACGCTAATTGCGGCAACAGCAATTGCGAGAGACAATGATCGCGTTAATGTGTGTAATGTGCACCAGAGGTCCGAGCAAGCGGCCAAAGACGCAGTTAGAATTACACCTGATCTTGGTCTCTTGATTGATAGGGGCCAGTCTGTCCTACATCAATCTGTAAATGGAGTTCTTGTTAGCCAAGGTTCCACTTCTGCCGAAGACGGGCCAAGGGTTGTGTAACCAATTTAAAAACATTGAAATGCCATTAAAAATAATGTAGTACAACTTCGTGTTTAAGGTTTAAGCTCTTGAAACATTAAAGCAATTATTTATTATTAATCAATATCACTTACAAGGTAAGTGGATGCCTGTATGGCTGTTCATTAAATATATTTTTAGAAATGTGCTATAAATAGAAATAAGCATATTATAAATAGGTTAAACTTTAAGTTTACTTGCAGCTTAAAATGTCAGTAATACGAGCAATTACAAACAAATAAAATAAAAACATTCATAGTCATACTGGATAAATTAATTAAAATACGAGAATCAGTTAATTTTAATTCACAGTTTTTGCTTAAATAAATAGACACAAAAAACAGAAACAGTGTAAAAAAAACTATCGTTAATAAGAATATTTTAACTTTAACTATTTATTTTATCCTTTACTTGATGAGATCAGAGGTTTGAAATGTATAATAATTAACTTCTTATACCACTTCATTTTATTTGATGCTTTTAATGGAATATTATTGGAAAATTATTTCCTCAGTCTTTATAGAGTATCCAATAGTTCGTTTAAGCCAGAGAAGCACAGCTCTCTCTCTCCATCCAGACTAGATTCTTGAAATTTCTTGGTGCCTAATCTGCTCATAAATAATTAAAATGGTTTTTTAAATGCACCAACTACCGGCGTCCACCCGTGGCTCGCTCGCTGTTTTGCCGCGGATTAGATAAAACGCCATTCATGGCTGTGAGACGTCAGTTGGCAGTCCGAGCTCCGCAGGGAGGTTGACTATTGGTCTCAGTTGTCGTTGACTCAATAGCCGGGCTCGATTGCATGCGATGGGACTAGATGTGCCACAACCGGTTTGCCCTGTCAGCGCGTTGAAATGTGTAGCACAGTGCTGGAGAAAATTAAACAGCCCGCCAAATAAAGTGAACCCAGGACAGACAGCACTCTGTGGCTGCTCGGGCGCCGAGCTGAGTGTGCTCGGTTGCCACATAAATGATGAGGAACTATTAAACTCTGTGCAGCTTCAACTAAATCAATTAAGCCAACAAGCTGGAAGCAACAACAGCCACAACACACACACCCTAGGAGGAGCTGCGCCAGCAGGCAGCTAAACAAAGTAATGGCAACGAGGCCATTATCATCATCGTCCTGTGACGCACTCCCATGCCTCTGCCCCTGCCACTGCTTCTGTCCTGCTCCCCTCCTCGTCATTGCTGGCATTTAGCAACACAAGCAACAAAATTACTCACAGGACGAAACGGGGAGGTAACTGAGGTGGAGGGATTTCGCTTTGCCCATCCGTGCGTCTCGCAGCTGAGATAGCTACGCGTGTGTGGGTGCTGCTAGTTGCCACAAGAAAGTTTCTGCCAATTAGAGGAGAAACTTAGGAACGCAACGTTCACGTGGAATTATGCCGGCTCAGTTAACTGAGATTCCTTTTGCTAACACTGCAAAAATCCAATGGCCGTCTGTCGATTAATCAAGGCGAAGACGCACCGCAGATGCAGACAATGCGCCGGAATATGCTTCCCATAAACGCGATCCATCCATCGCTACATCCATCCATCCATCCATCTATTCAGTCATCGGTGGCTCGCATTTACACATCGAAGTCCAGCGCCTCCTCGACCACGCCTGGGGCAGCATATAAATAGTTTCTCTGCGGCTTTGACGCTCTTCCATTTGTTTTGCCGCCTGACAGACGAGTCAAGTCAAGTTGTCGCTCGGATGGCCATTTGTATCCCGCTCCCTGAACGGCAACGGGACGAAAAGGTCCCTCTCCCTACGTGCTCGGAATGACGGGCCATGTGGGATGGCGGGATGACCGCAAGGGGCGGGGATCGAAAACAGTTTACAGAAATGATTACCACTGGGCGAATGCGTAATGGGCAATGGGGCGTATGTGCGATGTGCGATGTGCAAAGTTATACGAGTGCAGGCGCTCTGAAGTGTGAAAAGCATGGCCGAGAACTGAATGAAATGGCAGGATGCTTTCATATTTAATATGTGGATTACACATTTACGAGGGAAATTCATTGGAAAAACAGTTTGGTAGGCCATTACGCGTAGGCGGCGGACTGTATTGCTTTCCGAATTATTGAATATATTAAAAAGTTTCACGAAATATAAAGTCCAACGAAATGGGATACGAAGGGATATTGGATTACGTTTAATAATAATCCCAAATTTCTGGTTGACAGCTCCCGAACGAATGATTAATGGAGCCCAGCGCGAAACCGTGCCCATCAACGCTTTGAAATGCCTTTACACCTGTCACAACCTACTGTTTTCCTGACCAGAGAGTGGGTTCAATCATCAATAATAATAACTCGAGCGGCAAAGAACGCAACCGGCAGACAGACAGCGAGACAAAAACCACATTAAAGGCACGATAAATCAAGGGTTTGTTATTAAAGCCTCCCTCTGCTGCCCTTCTGCCCTTCTGCAGTGTGGGTGTGGCGCAGGACATCAAACCACAAGCACATTGAACGGCACTCACTGTCCCGATAATAACTCATAAACGTGCCGCAACGGAAAAAAGAATGCGGGAAAGCAAACGTAAACAGGAGGGACAGACAAACAAGTGACTAAAGAGCTTACACAGAGTGTGTGGCCAAAATGGTTGGCTTTAATAAAAGTTGCAATATTTTTATTATTTTTATTGGCCGCCGCAAATTGGCCCATTGTTGGGACAGCCTGGTCTGCTTTTATGGCCATATCATAAAGGCATTTTGCTTTTGTTTTGTAGTTTTTGATTTGATTGCAATTTTTGCGAGCTTGTCTTTTTGCGGTCCGCTTTGTTTCGCCTCTCCCTCCATAGGCCCGTCGCGTTTATTGGTTTTCACGCCATGGCTAATGACCAAAGCATTTACGAGCACAGTCGGCGCCTGGGGCTCCCAGCGAACCAGAAACGGAAAATCGCCCACATAACATGACTGGGAGTCTTTAGGACTTTCCCGGGTGGTTGGGTCAGTTTTCGGGTTGACTTTAAGATGGCAATACACGACAAGTGCTGGGCTCTCTTGTAACATTTACTTTTATAGTTTATAAAAAATATTACCTTGCCTCAATAAATAGAATACATTAGAAACCAATCTTTAAGAAACTGTTCCTGATTTCTGGTCCTGATTATTTGTTAAACAGCTTACAAGAATTGTCTATAGATACATATTTTTATCGAACAAGAACAAGATTTTTTAGCTAATATTC
>VNJS01015514.1:0-10880 GCA_008042575.1 Drosophila watanabei
CCTGCACAACCACAGTGGACACTCGAACGATGGGAATAATAATTTAAATGGCAGCACAGGCATCGAACTCGATTTGGCACCCCACGTGGGCGCATCAACACCACAAGAGTGAGTCCTTAAAACGGTGTTTATAGTGTGAACAAGGCATTTTGGGAGTGTCAGTGGAGATGGTTTTATTTTGAGAGGAAGTTTTGAATAAATTATATTGTTCTTTTAAAGTCATTAGAATCCTATTAACTTTGTTAATGAGAAAATAGTGACATACTATATATTTTTGATTACATTTTCAAAATATATTTTTTATAAATTTGTAACGGATTTTTCCTTTTTTTTTTTTAACTAAAGAAAATAATTTAGTAAATAACGGTGTATATAGTGTGTACACGGGTTTATTTTGAGAGAACGTTATAAATAAATTATATTGTTCTTTTGAAGTCTTTAGAATCCTATTAGCTTTGTTAATGAGAAAATAGTTATATATATTTTAAATTACATTTTCAAAAGATATTTATTATAAATTTGTATTGGAATTATCCTTATTTTTTTAATATATATTAATTTAAACTAAAGAAAATAAGTACAAGGCATTTTGAGAGTGTCAGTGGAGATGTTCTCATTTTGACAGGAAGTTTAAAATAAATTATATTATTCTTTTGAACCCCTAAGAATCCAATTTAATTAACTTTGCTAATGAGAAAATAGTGATAAAAATATATATATATATAATATATATATATATTACATTTTTAAAATATTTTTTTTATAAATTTGTATTGGAATTATCCTAATTTTTTAAGTACATTAAATTAAACTAAAGAAAATAATTTCGTAAATAACTTCACACCCAATTTAATTGAAATAGTGTTGAATATTGATTGTTATATCCGATTAAATCAACTCAATCCCATTGTTCCACCTACCTGACACTCCCAATTTGCTTTGTATACAGTATACTATATATTTTCATTACTTCTGACTATTTTATTAACTCGCTTCCATTGTTGCAGTGATGACGAGCTGAACATAATGCCCCGCGACAATTGGGCCCGACGCAGCTTGAGGCGAACTCCCACCAGGTAAAAAATAAAAATAAAATCTCACTTGCCAAAAAAGGAAATCGATGCGAATGCGAATTACCATAGCTGTCAGGCAACTCTAAGGTTATTTTGCACACGTAATACCCGTGTGGACATTAGGCTGACCAGGCCCAAAAACTTCATCAGAAACCCTCAATTTGTCTGTCCGTAAAAAACATAAAAAGCAACAAAAACAACATCCAAATTTGAATAGTTAACCTTTTCTTTATGTAAGCCAGTGATGGTGGTGTGTGTGTGTGTGTGTGTGTAAAAAATGCATACACAGTCTCAGGCCAGAAACCAGTTTTTTCTATGCTCTGTAGAAGAAACGCTTCGGGCCGTGATTCATTCCACATGCGTGGTGTCTCGGTCTTCGGGGCTTCGGAATCTCTCACATCCATCGCATCAGTACTGTCAGTTAAATAAGAGTTCAGAAAAGTTTATCAACTATTTTTAAACGTTATTAATTCTCTCAATATAGAAAGGTTAAAAAAATGCCTACAATTCAAAGAAAATAAAATCATAAATTTAATTTAGTTGCTAAAATATAAAATAAGAATTGCTATATTTGTGGTTAATCGCAATTCTAGCCTTTAAATTGCTACGCTGACAGCACTGCATCGCATTCAGTGATTGCCAAGCATGATCTCTCAGTGCTTCTCTTTCGCACCGGCATTGGCCGTCTCTTTCCTCCTCCGCTCACCGTCTGTTTCCGCCTTTGTTCAACACTCGGTTGCCATTGGGTGTGGTGAGTTTGGTATTCACCTGATCGTAAGAGAGAGGATTGAAAGTTAAGAGAGTGACTCTCTTGAAATGTACCGTGATGACACCTGCTTAAGCATTTAAAGATCATAAATCTGAAAGATCTCTAAATTATGATCAAAAAAATACTTAAAAAAAATGTCAGGGTACATTTTAAAAATGTTTAACATCAATAATATAATTTTCTTTAAAGAAAAACTTATTTTGACTAGGTCATCCTTAAGGCTCAAAAATAATATTAAAGTTATTTATTTATTTATTATTTATTATTAAACCTTTAATTCTAAATTCTGACATAATTTAGATAAAATATATAAATAAAATAAATAAGGTTGCAACAAATTGATACAAATTTTTCTTACAGCAATCCCGATAGTTTATCCCAGCGTCGTTGGGGATCCATGAGACAGTAAGCCATCTCAAAAATATTTTTTCTTTTGGGTTTTCATGTAGAGCCTCATAAACAACCTAACATTCATTTTATTTGATTCATTATGGTTTTTGGCTTAATGATCATTTGTATATAAAATTCATTTAAAATGCTGTAAATATTATATTTAATTTAAACTTATATTATTATTTTATAGGGCTATATTTTAGATAAAAGAAATATTTTGGAAATTTGTTTGTGATTAGGAATTGATCTGTGAGAATTATTTTCTGGTAAATTAATGCTTTCCAAAATTCATATTCCTTTTTCCGATTTTATTTTGTAAAAAATACTTTAATTAAATTAACTGAAACGTAGCAACCAAATTATAACACGGCCTTATTGTTATTAAACATAATTGGCTTGTTCAAGTCATATATTTTCCTTATATATTTCCTCAAATTTTCCATTATTTGGTTTCCTCAATTGCTTATTTTCTTCTCCACCCAAAATCCTCGATAGTTATCAGTTTTCTGGCCATCTTTTTTCCCCCAATTTCAATTGTTGTACAACCGAATGTTCAATTGAGTCATTTTCAAGAGCCACCATTGCCTTCCACCCCCCAAAAGAAAGCCCAAGTTTATGGCTGTCATAAAAGTTACAACGAACTAAAATTGCTCACTACTGCCGAGGCTTAATTGCAACTCACAGCGTAACAGATTCAAATAAATATATCAGATAAATGTCCAGAGATTTGAGATGAAAACCTATGGGAACTCTGTGAGATTGGGATCTGCAAGTGTATATATATTTATATAACTTCCTTTGCTAGTTCTGCTTGTCAAACGGAGACCATGTTTCCTGTGGCCAAAAGTGGTTTGGCTGCTTTTTTTTTTTCATTTGAACCAAGTGAAAAGGTTGAAGGTAGAAGATGCGGGTCTTTGTCTGCCTCTTTCTTACCATTCTTCTGGGCCAACTCCTTCCCTCTTGACTCTTTCGCTCGCAAAAGTTTTGCCAACTCTCTGGGGCTGTCATGCCATCGGAATTTATATATATATTTTTTTTCTGCGCTCAGAGGAAGTGAAGTAAGTGAGAGGGTCCAGAAACAGGTTTAACTTGCGGCAATTGTTTACTCTTCAGAATTTAGGCCGGCAATTTTGTCAAGTCGCAAAATGAAAATAAAAATTTGACCCAAAACGATGTCTAGGGATGTGCAAGAGATCTAAGGGAAAAGATATTGGGTTTTAATTTATTATTGATTGAGATTATATATATTTTAAATATTATATACTTTTTAAGGTAAAGTGAAAGTTTATATAACATTTGGAGATTTATGAGTACTTAAGAGATTTCTTTATCATTACAGATATATTTACAAAATAGTGTCTATTTACACAGATATTTCATTTAGAAAACTTTAGAAAATAGTTTATAGAAAATGTATAAATAAACCATATTTTGTAATAGAGATATTTGTACAGCAATAATGTTTAAATATCTCTATTACAAAATATGGTTTATTTATACATTTTCTATATACTGTACACACACTTTTTTATCATTCTTAAAAATCTAACCCTCTCTACAAAGTGACAACTCTTGTAACAATGCCAGAAATCTGCAAAGTTAATTACTTTTGCTCTGCATTCAAGGCGTGTGCAAATCAGTTAACCCCACGCAGGCCATAAACTGTGGGATACTCTGTCAGCTTTCCAGACCCTGACTGTTCCCATAGCTTCTCCTTATATATATATTTTTTTTTTTAAAACCACTGCAACTCTTCGTCGGACTTGAATTTGTCATGCAAATGCCTTTGTTTTGGCTCATCTGCTGGGAACACGTTTTTCCCTGTCGCTGCACTTGGCATTCAAGCACAAAGCTGTGAGGGGAAAATGCCCCCCTAAAGAACTGAGAACAATTAGGGGGAAAAATGGTGGGAAAAGCCCAGAGATTTTAATCTAAAAGTGACAATAGAATGAAGGAAAGTTCGCTTTTACTTGTGTTTCTAGTTTAAAGAGAATCAAAGTATCCAAAGACAAATTATTTCCATCGCAGCAATCGAATTATTTCTTGTCTTTCTTTCTTATCAGCTAACATTTTGGTATTCAAAGGAACCGTATAGGGTTTTTCTTTCAGAAACTTACAGAAACTTAAATTTTCTAGTCAAAATCGACAGAAATAGATATGTGGAACTATCGTCAGGATATCGACATTGATACTTCGATAAAGATATCGCCGCTATGTCATCAATGGCCATCGGCCTGCTGGTTTGCACTCAAGGGCGTTGGCACGTTGAGATTCTTGGTATGGGATCTACATCCGGCTTATCAGCTGGCTTTATCCTTTCTCCTGATAGGCCTCGGTGTGATGGCCGTTGTTTTTTCAAGACGCATATCGAAAGAAGTGAGTTGAAAGCTTAAATATATAGATATATATTTTGTGATTTGATTTTCTGCTTGTCAAGCGTGATATTGTCACGGTCGCCATGCCAGTGAGCCCTGTTGAGGATATTTTGCCAGAGCCTGTGACTCCACCCAACGAGGAGGAAATGGTTGAAGAACTTCCTGTAGCTACAAAACTCTCTACAGCCACTTTCGAACGTCCCTTAAATGAAGATGAATTATTTGCTGAATCCGAGCCAAAAACTATGACAAAGTCTAACCAAAAGGATACTAAACATAGGCAAATGACAAATACAAAAATTCCGATTTTCAATACCAAAAAGGATCAACCTCAAACGTCTCAAAAGGCTGGTTTGCTAAAGCGTCTTCCGGCTTTACCTAAAACCCATCCGAAAACCAGACTAATGGGATCTTTACCCCGTGATTTAAATCAAAATCCAGGCGGGCCCAAGGCCCCGCGTCAATCAGATATTCGTAGTCGTGTGACTAACCCGAAAAACACAACCTGGAAGATATAGATTTGCAGGGTAATCTCTAAATTTTTATTTGAATATTAAACTATTTGTACACGGTCACGATTTGTAAATGTTTTCTTAGATATGTATGTGCGCCCCCCTTTCTGGTAAATAAACTGTAACTAAAAATTTAGTTTTTTTAGGGATCTTATGTCTTTTATTTTGTTACATTTTGACCCCCAGTTTAACCTTGACATCTCCTCACCTTAATCGCTTGAAATTACCTCTGGTTGCACTTCTCACCTATTTCTGTCCAGGGTTATCTCTATCTCTATTTTCCTCTGTAGATAATCGCCGGATCTCACCGGCGGAGGCCCTCAATTAGGCTTTAAGGTGACCGGCTGCCTGCCTAATCGAGCTGAGTTTTTTGTTTGCGGCTTTTGCCAGTTGGCTTGCATTTTCTTGGCTAATTGGCAGGCTCGATGACAATTCCACGTTCCTAGATTTTTTTTTTTTTTTGGTTTCAATGATTTGGCAGCCGCAAAAGTTTGGAAAATCCCTGTCAGACGCCAATTTGGCTTCAGTTGAGGTAGTTACCATCTAATAAGTGCTAGAGAATGTTCATTGTTTGCCAGATTTGACGCTGTTTTTGTTTTTAGTCATTTTATTGTAGTTTTTAGTTTTTAGTTTTTCTGGCCAACATGTTGGCAGCACACAAGTTGCATGGAAAAGCGGTAGAGGTTGCACAAGAGATGCCCGATTTTTCTCTAGTGGAAAATGCTAGTGGAAAATATCAAAAAATTAAAGAATTAACAATTAAGGAAAACAATAAGAATTCCAGTCAAAAAATGTTTAACTCAATAGAAAGAAATTTGCTTTGGCTTAAAATTTATAAAAATATAGCCTAAAAGTAGGCTATGAAACGTATAAACTTAAAAGTAACTTATTTGAGAGCTTAAATGTTTTAATGTTTTTTAACCTCTAGATTTATTCTAATATTTCATTAAATTTAATTAAATAGTTATAAAAAAGACATACGAATTAGTAGGGAACTTAAAATGAAGATAAAAGCTGCCCAAAAGTAGGCTACGATAAAGAGATAAAGTTTTACACATTTATTATTATACATTTTATTTTGTAAAAACTTTATAACTACTTTATAAAAATTTTATCTAAAATATAATAAAAATTACTAAAATGAATATAAAAGCTGCCCAAAAGTAGGCTACGATATGTTAAATCTCCAAGTAACTGTAATTTAAAAGATAAAATTATGCTCATTTATAATTAAAAATTGTATTACAAACAAATTTTGTGAAATTTGAAAAGCTTTATTAATTTAATTTAAATTATTACATAAAAATAAAACCTCCGATAGTTTTTTGGCCTCTCAGCTGCTCTCTCCACCACCCTCATTGTTCGCTCTCTCTCTCTTGCCCAGCTTCTGGTTTGTTTATTATTTGGCCCATTGGCTCTTTTTCTCTCTGGATCTCTCTCTCTGTCTCTCTTCGAACCTGTTTGTTGGCCGCCTTTAGATTGGCCAACGGAATGTGGCTTTTAGGCTTTAGTTCAAACTTCACTGCAAACGCGTCCGGTTGTTGTCGTTTCTGGTCCCGATTTTCGGTTATTTTATTATTTATGAATCGCCCAAAGAGTCTGTGAACTGTCTGTGTTCCGGTGGAAATAACAAAACAACAAAATATATACAAAATAATACAAAAATTCCGCCGCATCCATTGAGAAAACAAAAGTATGTGAAAGTGCCAGAGTGTGTGTGTGTGTGTGACTTTTGTTTCTTTTTTTTTTTGTTGTATTTTTGGAGTCACCAGACAACGCGTCGTATGTGCAACATTTGTGCGAATAGATTTAATTGTGATTTTTTGTGTGTAGTTTTGTTTCGCTTCTCTTTTTTTTGGGGGGCCATAAATTTCGCTTTCCACGGAATAGAAAACCGTTTTTAATTTGAGCTCTAGCGCGTTTTTATGAGATTTCGTACATAGTTTACACTTTGGCTGTAATTTACGGCGTCACGCCTTAATGACGTTCACAAAAACAAAAACAAAAACTACAACAAAGTACAGAGATCGAAATAGGCACACAAAAAAAATACAACAACTGAAAGGCAGTCTTTGGAGTTATAGTGCACATTCCCATGCAAAATCGAGGCATCTCCTCTTCAACTGCATCTTCGACATGTGTGTCTTGTCTGTTGCACGTGACTCTTCTCCGGTTTTTCACACAGAGCCCACGCCCTTTTGTTTGAGCTGCACTTTTCCCAAGTACTTGGCCAGAATTATAGCCATGTTTATGCCAAGGCACAGGTACCATTTGAGGGGAATTTCAAATTGAGAAGAGGATTAGTAGTGCCTGTGTGACTGTAAAAAATGTTAGTTAAAAAATGTTTGCAGTCAGACAGGCATTACTTTTCTTAAGTCTCTTTAAAATTGTTATTTATTAATAAAAATCAGTCCTATTTATGCAAAGGCAAAAGGCAGCTACATATTTTAGGTAAATTTAAAATGCAGAGAACAATTATTATTACTATAAATAAAGGGTTACGAGCACGGATCAATCACAGTGAAATCACTGCATTTAAAGACTATTTCAAATATTTTTGAGACCTTACATTTATTTAATCCATTATTTATTCATAAATGAAGATCAGTAATTCATGTTTAATATTAGAGGCAAATATATGATCTATAAATATAAGTTGCAATGATATAAAATGGATTTGTTGCTCTTAAAATTAAATTAAAATATTTAGAGATTATATAAAACTCCTAAAAAAAATCATGCTCGTCTAAAATTAAAAGTTAACAATATGAAATCAATTTTATGGATTTTTGTTTTAAAAAAATCTGAATATTTTAAATTAACTTCAAAATTTATTAGCATTTTCAAAGAACCTTAGGGTTTCAGAAAACTAGGTTTTAAGAATCACCTTAAACTTCCAAATAACTTCCTTAAGAGCTTTCTAAAACATTGTTTAATGCAGTTATTAAATGTCTTCCATCATTAATTATATTTAAAAGTCAATTAAAATGAAAATAAAATAATTTTAGGGTTAAGAAAATGTTTTTTTGTTCTCTTTAATTTCTGTTAAATCAAAATAAATCAAAAACCGAGTCAAAAATTAGTTTAAAAAATATAAATTTCTATTTTAAGTTTAAAGACTCTTTTTAGAATTCCAATAACCACCTTAAACTTCCAAAAAACTCTCAAAATAACTTTCTAAAACTTCGATTAATGTTATAAATAAATGTCTACCATCATTACACCTTTATTTCAACACCTTTTGAGACCCATAACGACACACACAACACAGCCAATCAAGTGAAGCTCTCTTTCTGTTGAAAGAGTAATCAACTTTTTATCTACAAAGTGCAGTTGCATTCGAACAATTTCCACGCTGATCTCGACCCTTTTTTCTGCTCGCATTGCTTAGAGCCATCAATCAAAATCGAATCAGTTTTATTATAGCCTTAATTACGCAGAGAGGAGCGCAGCCGTATAAATGTTGCCCGCAGGCGGCTGAGCATTTTCATTGTTAGACAGACAACGAGAGAGTGTGCACTTTTTCTCGGTTTGATTTCGGTTTTTCGACTTCGATTTCGATTTCGCTTTGCCTCGCTCCGAAGAGCATTTAACGACGTTATCAGAGCGATATTCCCGCCGCGTGATCATCCAATATTAGCCATCATCCGCTCATCATCATCATCATCATCATCATGATCATTGGCTGCAGTTGCAGTTGCGGTTTTTTCGGTGTGTGTTCGGCTTGAGGAGATTCGTAATGAAAAGTGAAGTGTTGTCGGCAATTGCGAAAGTGTGTCTAATTTGCCGGGTGCGTTTTCTCGAACGAAATTTCCTTTTTTCGTTTTCTGCTTCAAAGAAAAACACAGCCTTTTAAATCAAGCTTAAATTGAGCAAAAAAAAAATCAAGTTAATGGTTGTAATATAATTGGATTGGTGGTGTAAATGATCAATTGTTAACAAGGAATAAGATAAAAATCAGTAAAGTGTAAATGATTAATGTTAATTTGGATATTTATTCATAGATTTGATAACAAAATATAAAAACTACATAAAAACTTACAACGGAAACTATAGAAAATATAAAGAAAATAGGGTATTAAAATGTTAAAAAATTTAATAGCGCTTAAAATTATACAAATTAAATACTATTGTTCAGCCAAATTAACAAATCAACAAATATATTCCTGGAAACATTTATAAAAAAAATCCTTTTATTTTTAATTCCTTTAAATTAACAAGAATTTCTCCTTTCAAGCAAATAATTCTTATCAAAAACTCAACAACAAAGTGAATCTTATCGGTTTAAGCCAACAAAAAAAAAAAATATAAACACAATGACGTCCCTGAAGCGGTTAATGGCATCCGTACAAGATAACCAAATTAGCTAACTAAACAATAAATAACTAACTAAAAAGATAAAAACCGGTATTAACAAAGTCTTGAGTGAAAAATAAGAAAAAATCTCACCTAAATGGATGATGAATATTTTGAATATTTTCCCTATGACCGTCGTCGCAGTCATTTGAGAGAAATGTGCGTATATTAAATTCATCTTCTTCTCACAATGTTGTTTTCAATGTTGTTGTTGCTTGCACTTAGCTATTGTTTGTTATTCAAATTCATAACTAATTCTTAAGAAAGCTACCAAAGACACGCCCCCCTTTGGCAAAGAAGTACGAAGAATACGAAGAAGTCAACGCCCACCTGTCCATAAATACTTTCACTTGTCCCTCAGAAAAAAAAAAAAAAACACAAAAGACGTAAATTTCTTTCGTTACTTTTTGCAGTGACTCAGGGCATTGTTTCGTTGGAAATCGCAACAATCGCGACATTATTTTAACCCCTTGTAATTTTGTTTAATATTTTCTAAAGAAAAAGGATTGAAGCAAACCGAAATATTTGTTGGGATTGTAAGAAAGTAAGGAAAATTAAATGGAACAAATTATTTAGGTGTGTTTTTTAGTGTATAAGAAAAGGCTTTAAAATCTTGAAGAATGTTTAATAGAATGAATGAAGAACGTGATTAAAAAACTAAATAAAAATATTTAAAGATCAAATTTAATAAAAATTAATGTTAGACATTTTAAATAACATTTTTAACCTAATTTAGGTATTCATTATTCCATTTTTTGTTAAATTACTCTTATTTCCTTTTCGTATTGCATTATTAATAAACTAAAAAACTTTTTTTTAATAGTTTATTGCCTTTGAAATACAATTTTTAAAATTTTTTATTAGAAAACAAATTAAAAAATCTTATTTAACAGACAATAAACAAACTTTTTTATTGTCTTTTAAATAAAATTTCATAAGTTGTTCTGTAATAATTAATTAATAATTACTTTCCCCTAGAAAGCTTTATATTATATCTTTTCATCTTCCATTACAAAAAATTCTTAAACTAAATTTTAGTCTTTGGATAAAAAGTATCAAGAATCATATAATCAAAAAGATTAATTTCAGACCCTTTCTCTTAGTGCTTTCTCCGCTTCTCTAACATTTTAATCCAAACCCTAAAGGTTTATAATAATTAAATTAAACAACAAAAAAGAATCCCAAAAATAAAAAGATCTCTCTTTCATAAGAAACCAAAAAAAAACCCGTCTCTCTGAGAGACCCTCAAAAAAGTTTTTCTCAAAAAAAAGAGCGGTTTTTTTTAATAGTTTCAATTAGCTGAACTTCCCAGGCGCTTAATGAGCGGTTTTCAAGCCAAAAACTCGACTTGAAGAGGGGGAGGGGGGGGGGGCGGAGCGGGCGGTACCAGGTGAGTGGGCAA
>VNJS01015528.1:0-11934 GCA_008042575.1 Drosophila watanabei
TGGAAGTGCCAACTTTAGGGATGGTATCTAGTATTAAATGTTTGATATCGATTATTCTTATTACTATACAATGTTCACACATATTAGTTCTAGTGTTCTCACTATTATTACAGAAACGTGAAGGTAGTACTGGTGCACTTTCAATCAGCCAAAGGAAATATATCAACATGAACAACTGTCGCCAGACGTCCAGACCGCTAGAAGCTCGGTATCAGGTGGCATGCAAAGAAGAACTGCCGTAATATTGTATTTGCCTTTGGCTTTAAAAGCAATTTATGTTTATGTTTGGTGTTGAGGAGGAGTGTTCAGAGATTAGCGACATAGTGTGCGTTGCGATACAACGGAATATAATTTCCAAACGATTTATTGCGTTGAGC
Source organism: Drosophila watanabei (assembly GCA_008042575.1). NCBI lineage: Eukaryota > Metazoa > Arthropoda > Insecta > Diptera > Drosophilidae > Drosophila > Drosophila watanabei. Next base: position 378 of record VNJS01015528.1, read on the forward strand.
TCGAATTTTATACGATTTCGACAGTATTAAACAACTACCAAACAAAAATTTATAATAAACTAGCCATATAGGAGATTTTCTGATACCAAATTCGAGTTCAGGGAATCAAAATTCTCCGGATAAGTAAATTTTAGTTCTTGTTTCTAAAAAGTCGGTCGGGCCGACCAGAGGTGGCGCATATTATACATAAATATGTTTTTACATTAATCTAAACATTAACATCTTTTATTATTGTTTACCAATATATTTTGGTTGCCCCTCGGCAACCATCTTCAGGGCAAAATATTAACGACAAAAGAACAACTATACATATTTTACTCATTTTAATATTTCTCATATTTTTTTTTATCAAGGATTGCAAAAATCCGATATTCAAAAATAAAAATAAAATTGGTTTATGATTTTTTTTCTGTTATCGTTAAAGATAATCCTTAGATTTGAGTGAAAAATTTTAGTAAAAGTAAATTTTATAAAAAAAATGAAATTCGTAAATTTGGTTCATGGTTTTATTTTTTGTTGCTGAAAATATAACTCAAAAATAAAATAAGGGTTCATAAATATTATGTACCCCTTAATACCAAAAAAAAACCATAACATCAGAAGTACTTTGACCAAATCAGCAAAAATAAATTATATGTCGCGAATTGAATTATTTTTTGCCTTTACAAACTTATACCGTACATGTATTTGTTATCATTTGTGATACAATATGGTTCAAAAGTGCTATTTTATTCTTTCGAAAATTTGTAAAATCCGCAAGGAAATGATAAGTAAGTGAAGACGGCAAGACATAAACCGTATAAAAATAAAGAATATGCGGAAATTGTCAGCTATTATTCAAAGCCATTTTCCATGATCTTCATACTATGGAGCAGAGGTGGGCACGCCGTGGCTTAATTTGCTCACACTGCTCAAACCGTTATCTCTTTTCGGAGGCGCCAGCCAGATATGTTCGGTGCTCGCGATCAGCGAACCGTGAAGTTTTACAAAAACAACGACACTGACTTTTGGAGCAGGTAGCAAGCACAACGCCGCGGTCTCGAGTTTGCAACAACACAACCCAAGCGACCGAACTCGCACATCGTACCAAAAACAAGAACAATTTTAAAGGGAACTGCGCGGCTTGTTGTTGTTTTTTTTTCTGGCCGAGCTGCTACCCAAACCGTTAGGTCTCGTGCCCGTCTCTGCTATGAAGTATTTTGAAGAAAATCTGTTCGAGTATCTGAACTTACATCAGCTGACTAAAGTAGTGCCCTTTAGTGAACTTTTAAAGAGTATTTTTTGCACTCAAAATGTTGCTTAGGGACCTAAGACATAAAATCGCTAACGTGCCAAAGTTAATTTTTTGTATAACTAAATGATAATTAATTATTAAATCCAACACAAAGTATTTCAACGTAACCCAAAAACTTGTAATTAAATTTAAAATATTTATACTAGGGGTAGCTTCGCGGTCCTCACACAAGAATATAAAAAAGAATGTTCACGAAAAATTAAACACGGAACGTGTGGTCTACTGTTGAGTTTTATTTTGAACAAAAACAAAAACAATATATATCATAAGTATTCATTATTTTTAAGTTTTATTTTTATTTATTTTTTCTTTATTAAAAATGATTTATTTCTTAACTTTTCATTATTGTACTCAAATTTTGTGATTATATAAAAATATAAAGAAATTTGTTAAATACACTAGTCTAGCATATATATTTTAACATAGCTTTCATTAAACTTTACGTTTGCTTTTCTAAGTACCGTTGTATCCAACAAAGCGAAAATGATGCACAAAGTGAAGTGCACATTATTAACTGTTAACTAGCTAAATATTTTGTCTATTATCTTTTGTCATTTGTTTCTGCTGATAAGAATGCCAGAAGACAACGATTTTTGCAACGGCATAAGTATTTTGACATCGCGTGGTTTGGTTGTTATTTGGTAGGTTTCAAGTGAAATTAAATTAATTCTTGATAATATGGTTAAAACATCGGAACTAAGTACAATTGTTAGGACAGAAATTGTAACAAAATATAACTTGGGTATTTCTGTAATAAATATCGCTAAGGAATATAATTTGCCACGCCAAACTATTTATTATCAAAATAATAATTAAAGAAATTGAAACAAATAATAAAATCGCGCCGAGTAGGTCGAAAACGGAAGACAACAACTGATGCAGACCGCCTGATTGTATTCAATTCAATTCAAAAAGGATCGTCTCAAAACCCCAAAAGCTGCGGCCTTGGAGTGGAATTTGACTGCTTCAAGTTCCATAAGTGAAAGAACAATACGCAGGCGTTTAATTGAGTCTGGCATAGAAACATATGTAGTAAAGTCTATACCTTTCATCACCCCTAAAAATAAAGTCAAGCGTTTGGACTTTGCAAAAAAGTACATCTCAAAGCCTGTCTCATTTTGGCGCAATGTTTTGTGGACGGAAGAGAGTAGTTACAGTAAATGCCCCTGTATGCCAAAAAGTAAGCCACGGAGGTGGGAGCGTAATGTTCTGGGGATGTATTATGGTGTGGGAGACTTAGTTCCCATTAACGGTTCCATGAACCAGGGTCAATATTTAAGTACCCTTAACGATTTTGCATTTCCCAGCGGCGACAGATTGATCGGTGAAGAATTTATTCTCCAGCAGGACAACGCTCCTTGCTACAAGGCGAAAATGATTACGACATTTTTGCGAGAAGTAGGGGTGGAAACACTAGATTGGCCACCCCAAAGTCCGGATTTGAACACTATTGAAAATGTGTGGTCGATAATTAAGCGAAATAGATCAGCCGATCTATCCAGGGCAAAGGATGAAACCATTTCTGAGGTCGCATAGGAGTGGAAAAAGATTCAATTGAATTACCTCCAAGCCTTGGTGGATTCCGTTCCAAATCGCCTTCAAAAGGTCATAGACTCAAAAGGAGGATATATTTTTTATTAAGTTTTTGTTTAACTTGAAAATATATAACAATATATTAAATTTAATTGTGAAACAAAGCTATGTCAAAATACATATGCCACCTATAAAATTTAGTTTATTTTAGTTTAAATTTAAAAAAAATACAAGACATATTTATAAAAACTTAAAATTTGTAATTTTTGTGGTAATACATTACTAATATCTATTAAAAATTGAATCACTAATTTTTTTCCTTTAAATAAATAAATAATTGAAAAAGAAAATGAAGCATCGCTATGTCAAAATATATATGCCGACTAGTGTATAATCATTACCATTTGATTTTTATGATATAACTTATAATGATCACGGATCCTGATTTTTATTTATTATATATTTTATATTTAAAGATAAAAAAATTTTCATAATATAATCAATATATAATATTACCATTTGATTTTTATGATATAACTTATTATGATCACGGATCCTGATTTTTATTTATTATATATTTTATTATTAACGGAATAAAAAATACATTTCATAACTATAGAGTTTAATTTGCATACCTCCTCGCAAAGTGCCAGCATTCGTCGGGTACTCTCCAGAGACTGAAACGAGATAATTTATAAAGAAGGTTAAATCAAAAATTTACATTAAGTACAGTTAACTTTAAGGTAAAGTGATTAGGAAAAATATATTATGGTGTATAAAGACATTGTTTTACCCTTGAAGGGTATTTTAATTTTAGTCAGAAGTTTGCAATGCATTAAAGGGGACATATATGACCCTATAAGATATATATATTCTTGATCAGCATTAACAGACGAGTCGATCTACCTAAAAGAGTATTTTATGTTGATTCAAAATTTTGTTTTTCAAATATGTAGAGAAAAAAAGTAAAAGTGTAAAAATATATTAAAAACTGTAAAAGTAATGCGAATGTTTAGTGTATATATACAAATAAATATGATTCATCTGATTTTATATATGGATAGATAATAAATGATCCCATTGCGATCTGCAACGGTATTCAAATTTCGGCGTGCTTAGCTTCCCTTTTTGTCGCTTTGGACTGTCGGCGAGCGAAGTTAGTTGGTGATATACGTTTAAGAAGAATGATAAAGAAGACTCAAAAAAAGGAAATCAAAGGATTTTAACATTGCGGACACAACAATAGCTATATTGAAAATTTGGCTAAAGATTAAAAAATTTTCGACGAAGGGCAGAAAAGCAGAGTTGTTTGTTGTTGTAGGTTGCGCAAATATTCTGATATGGAACAAGAAAGTATGCAGCCAGACGTGTCTTATATTCTTATATCAAAATACCTGGGGAAAAAAAAAATTTTTTTTTTTTAATTTTTATTTACAATCTGTCATGTGACAATAAGTAAATTTTGCGACTAACTACTGCTATTAAATATAATTTCTCGTTTACTTGAATTTACCTATCAGGGAGATCAAGAATGTAAAATCTTTTAAGTCCAGGGCTAGATGATTTACATGGTTGTGAAGTCTGTCTGTATATTTCATACTGTATTTGTTTATCTCTTCTTTAATAGTTGAAATGTTTAGATCTTTATGAATGTTTGCATTAGTTACATAAAATGGAGCGTTATCAATTTGCCGCAATGTTTTTGATTGAAAGCGCTGCAGTATTTCACTATTTGAGTTGCTGTTCCCCAGAGCTGGATACCGTAGGTCCAAACAGGCGTCAGAATGGCTTTGTAGAGCAAAATTTGATTTTCCAAAGAGGCTGCTGATATTCTATTTAGTAACTAGGACATTTTCCGTGTTTTCAGTCTGAGTTGTCTATATATTTCGTTTTCATGTGGGGTTTCCATGTAAGTCTGCGGTCGAGGTGCATGCCAAGGTACTTCACACAGGTATCTTGTGGAATTGCTGAGCCATTAAGTGTTACATTTGGACAGTTTCCTGGTCTTAGTGCAAAGGCTACTTGAACAGACTTAAGGAAGCTGATTTTAATTTTCCAGCGAACAAACCAGGCTTCAATCAGGCTGAGCTCACATTGTAAGAGTTGACATGCTTCGTCTCTAGATGAGCTTGTTGCCAGAATAGCTGTATCGTCAGCATATGTTGCAATGGTGCAGTTGTTTGTTGCTGGCATATCTGCCGTGTATAGTTTGTTGAGGACTGGTGGCAATACACTCCTTTGAGGAACGCCTGCGTTTATGGGAGTAGTGTTGACATGTGTTCTCTCTGCTGCACGTAGAAGCATGTCTTATTAAGGTAGGAGAAAATAATATGGCGCAGGTAACCATTTCTTTAACTTGTAGAGTAATCCATTGTACCAAACACGATCAAACGCTTGTTGGACATCAAGAAATGTAGCAGTGCAATATTTTTTATTCTCAAATGCTGATACAATTTCAATAATAACCCTATGACATATCTCCGTGGTCCCGTAGTCTTTCCTCAATCCGAAGTGATATTCAGGAATGATGACAAGTTCGTCCAAAATTGGCAACCTCCGCTTCAGTAGTATTTTTTCAAATGCTTTCGAGAATATTGTCAACAGACTAGTGGGACTTTAGGATGCTAGTTCAGTTTCTATCTTGTTTGGCTTGAGTATCATAATGATTTGTGCACATTTTCATTGACTTGGAAAGTTGTCTACCGTAAGTATAGCGTTAAATATGTATTTTAGTGGTAGATCTTTAAGAGTAAAGCCATCTGTCTCATCCGGGCCTGTTGATTTTTATTGTTTAACCATTTAATTTCTGTCACGACTTCGTCAAGAAGTATCCCTTTAATTGGAAAGCTCATTTGGCAGGGTGACTCAAGAAAATTTTCTAGTTCAACTTCTGTTACCGGATTGTTAATGTCGTTTGGCTGAAACACAGAGTGCAGGTGTTGTGCAAATGCCTCAGATTGTTCATCGTCAGATCTATACTTTGCTGGTCTCTTTAGATATTTAGTTGCTCTCCACAGGTTGTACACTTTGTTGCTAGAATTAGGGTCTAAATTTCTCATTTTCTCTCATTTCTTGAGTTTGACAGTATTTTTTAAAGCTTACATGCAGCTTTGTTGTATAAACTTTTGTCTGGAGATTAGCGAGTTTTTTGCCAACGTTTTCTCAGGTTCCTTTTGTGTTGAATTTGTTCTCGAATTTCAGTAGGGAGGTACAATTGGTTTGGTTGTTGGTTTCTGTGGGTGGGGTTTATATTTGTGTAGCTTGTGAATTGTATTTGTGAAAACCGCCACTGCGTTGTCAATTTCCCCTCTGTTTTTAACGAAATGTCTAGGCTTATTGCTTCTTATATGTAGTTTTTGAACCCGTTAATGTTTCTGGAAGCGGAAATGACTTTATAAGGCTTGTCTAGCATGTGAGCTATTGTGCTGTAGGTTGCTATTATGGGAGAGTGATCTGAGTCAAGATCGAAACTTTGCGTTATTCGCATGTGTGCTTGTGGGAGCAAATAGAAAATAAAAAATAAAGAGCGGCGAAACAACAGAGGCAGCAAAGACAGCTTGAGGAATTTTGAACAGCTTCCAGAACACAAAGCAAGGCGGCAGCAGAGACGATATAGTTACAGTTATGTCGATGCTAAGGCCCAGTTATTAGGAGCCCCACACGTACTAGATCTTCCGTGTTCTCCACGAATCTTAGGGTCAGGGGGCTATTCCAGCCGGGTCCGACGTCGATTATATAAGAGCTGAACTTCAGAATGCTTAATTGCTAGTTGAGCTCCACGTTTATAGCCTCTTGATAAGGCTTATATTTATTGTAACGTCCGTACAAGCGTGTCGAAATTCAACTGCTTCAAGATCTTTAAGTCTATGTACAATGGATTTTATCTCTAATAGTAGGTGTATGTGTAAGTTACAATTAAGGGCATTAGAATAGTTATAGTTATGCGTGACTCCCCCCCCGACAAGTTTCGGCAATCTTAATTGATGAAAGTAAATAATTGTAGTACATATAAATAAATTCAATAAATTGTTGATATATTGGTTTCCTTGATATTAATTTTGGAATTTGTATTTTCTTTTTACTTGGTCTTTGTAAATTTTCGTATTTATATTGTCATTTAATATAAGGTAGTTCCATCTTGATGGTAGTTTTGAGCTAGCTTATACTTAGGATTAGACTTACCAACTTTATTATTTTTGACATAGTCTTTCTTAAAATTGTAAAATAAATAGGATAGTATTATGATAATGGAAAATTGCCTCATATACTTTGTTTTGGATTGTATCATCTGCGTTAAAAAGTCGGATATATTCATTTAATGTTAATTGTAGCCTTTCAATATCTGGGTTTCCCGTTTTTTATAGGGAGCCGTAAAATGTATATTTATATTGTTGTCTTGCAGAAACAGTTTTACACAGTTTATGTTAAATTCGTTGTCTGTTACAATTAGTTTGGGCTGACGTAAGTTTTGTATCCTGTTTTTTATCTATTTTTAAGTTGGTGTGCAGTAGCATATTTTGTCAATTTATCGATGGTGGTCAGATACATAATGTTTCGCATGGGAAATCAAACATCTATGTGAATTATTTCATTGTGTTGGGAAGGAGTATCGATTATATTAGGCTTATATTTTATAGGGGTTCGATCGTATTTGGCTAAGTTGCATATTTTACAGTTATTGAAAAATTTTTGGATTTCTTTCTGAAGATTAGGATAATAATATAGCTTTTTTATTTCTCCAAAAATTTCGTTTATGCCCCTGTGGTTATTTCTTAGATGTTCTTTATTGATTACACAGAAAAAAAACCTGAGGTGCCATTTTGGTGACCCTTTTTCCATTTTGAAGAAAATAGATAAGGGTTCCATTTAAGCCTAAAACTAGGTATAGGGTACGTAAGGTTTATGTGTTATTAGGCTTTGAAAAGTGCCAAAAAAGGCACATTTTCATACTTTGACCGCGATTTCTCAAAATTGGTACGTGATGGAAACTTTTGGTTTTCGAATCTAGAATGTACAGACCAAGTTCTTTCAAAATCTGTCGCGTTTATTCTCCGGGGTTTTTTTTTGTCGACCTGTGTTATTTTTAAAATTTCTTCTTTATCTGCAATATATTTAAGGAGTGTAAATGATCTTATTATTTTTAAATTGTTGTAGGCAAAATACAGTCTATAGAATTTCTGAAATTTTACATAAAGATTTGTATTTTTACAAAAGATGACCATTAAGCCTTTTCCAGGCAAAATGTCTCTCATTATTTCTTTAAGATTCGCGTTACTCCCGTTTGTCTCTATAATATGTCTTATTTTCTTTTTTACATGATTTTGGTGGTTCTTAATTCTTTTTCGGATTTATTTAGTACTATTTGTAGTTTATATATATTAAGAATATTTTCCGTATTACGAATATAGTTTAGGTTACAAGATTGAGCGCTTTGAATAGTTAAATGATTTGATGACTGGCTTGAAAATAGGTTTATTAGATTCATAAGTTCGCTCATAGGGATATTAGTTTCATTCAGTTTTATATATATCTTATATCTTTTATTTATTTCGGGATTACTTAAATGCGTATTATGGTTGCAAATTCTACTGAGTCCGTCCGCCAACGCATTTTCTTTTCCTTTAATAAATTCAATTTCAAAATCATATTCGATTAATTGAATTTTTCACCTTTGTAGTTTAGGTTCGGTTCTTTTAAATTATTTAACCATACTAGAGGGCGGTGGTCGGTTTTAACTATAAATCTTCTTCCATAAGGTACGACTAGCATAACATATCACTTTACTGTCCTGCATGAGAACCGCCCCCAGCATGGTTGCTGGCGTCTGTTGTAAGTGTAAACTGCTTCTTAAAGTCCAGGTAGACAACGATTGGATCACTCTTTATTCAATTTTAGTTTTTCAAATGTTTTTATAAATTCGAAGTCTTTTGCGTTTATTTTTGCATTCTTTTTCAAGTATTTTAAATTTTTTGCAATTTAAGAAAAATTTTTGAAAAATCTTTTCTCAAAAAGCTTTTAATTTGTTGTTGTGTCGTTTGCAATTTTATTTTATTAATTGTCTCGACTTTCTTTGGGCTTGGTTGTAGCCCATCTTCATTTATAACGTGCCCTAGAAACTCTATTTCGCCTTGGGCAAACTCACATTTGTCAATTTGAAGTTTCAAATTGGTATCGGAAAAACATTTTAATATTTTGTTTAGATGTTCAAAATGTTCTTCGATTATTTTTGAAAAAATAAGAATGTCGGCCATGTATACGAGTCAGAAGTTGTCTATGTAGGTCCCGAGCATATGGTTCATAAGTTTTTGTAATGTTGCGGGTGCATTTCGTAGCCCAAAAGGCATATGCAAAAACTCGAAATGTCCATTTGCAGTGGAAAAAGCTGTCTTCGGAATATCGTGTTCGCTCATTTCGATTTGGTAGAACCCTTTTGCTAGATCGAGTGAAAAAAAAGATTTTGCATCCGCCCAGTTTATGAAATATTTCGTCTATGTTAGGGATAGGAAATCGATCGTCAATTTTTTGTGAGTTCAATTTTCTATAATCGACGACAAGTCGCCATTTCTGTTCTAATTTTTTTTGTACCACCCATAAAGGACTTTATATGGACTATTTGAATACCTTATTATTTTATGTTTCAGCATATAATTTATTTGTTTATCTACTTCGTCATTATGGGCTTTGGGGTACCTATACCCTTTTGAGTAAATGGGTATATCATTTTTTGTGCATATTCTATGGTTAATTACGCTTGTAAATGTTAGGTTGTCTTCCTCCTTAAAGAAAATATTTTCAAAGTGATTAAGAATAGTGGTAAGCTGTTTCTGAGAATTATAGTCAAGATGTTCTAGCCGTATGAATTGATTAACATTAGCTGCAAGGTCTATAGACGGTTTTGGGTGTTGCATATATAACTTCAGGCTTACATTATTTAACGTGATTTTTTGTTCTGCGTAATTTATGATTGCATTTGCAATATGTTTTCCCCAATAATACCGTAAAAATCCAACCAGTAGTTATTTAGTTTAAAGTCTTTAAACGAGAGAAATCTGCAAAATTGTTGTATTTGAGTAATGTTTCCCATTGCTTTTACTTGAACGTTGATTTTAGTTTTCCATTTCGTGTGGCCAACATTTTCATTAATAATACTGAAATCCGATCTAGTGTCAATAATGAAAAGCAGGTCTCTTGAGGAAGATTCCACTTTTATATAAGGTAACCGTGATGGCCCTCTAATTAAAAATTTGTATTGATCTGGCCTAAATCCATAGGAGCTGCCGAAGTATTGTTGTTAGAGTTATGATTAGCTAGCCGATGCGGTTGAATAGTATTGTAGGACATTCGAGAGTTACTTTGTGGATTAGCTGTGTGTCTGTAATAATAATTATTATAGATGTCTGCGATTCTTCTAATATTTTGCCTTTTTGAAGTACCAGGCTTATCCTCTGCCCGTGGTTGGTTTTGATATTTATTTATGGTTTGGTTATTTCGATTATTATTATCATTACTAAAGTTTGTCCTAAGGAGAGTTTTATTATAAAATTGTTTTCAATCGTCTTTTCACTTCATAGCGAACGGTCGTGTTTTTGTTTTGCGCTTCGAATTTGTATTTGTTTTGCATTTTAAACCACCGGGGTTTTCTTTAAATTTGTTCACTCAAATATAAAAAATCATTTACCGTTTGCTGCCGCGAGTGCATGCTCTTTCTGTGTAAATTAATTGTAATAATAATTACTTTTAGTTTTGCGATAAGACGGTTTTCTTGTTTCTCTTTTGTGCCTATCCCGTTTATCCCCGCTTAAGCTCCGTTGCTTTGCGCTGCAGCTAAGTGGTTCCAAGCTATCCCACTCATTCTTACTCATTCTTACTCTCTCTCGTTAACTCTTCTGCTCTCCGTATTTACGGATTCACTATCCCGCACAGTGGTCATTAGCTTGTGAAATGTCGGTGAATATTGTCTGTGCCATTAAAGGCTGCCAAAAAGAAATTTTTGAAAAACACCCGTACCTATATTGCTGGCTTTGTGATGCGGTCGTGCATGCTAAATGCGCTGAGGTTTCTGGCCGTGTCGCAGATGTATGTTCCGCTAAATACGGTATACATTATTGTTGTCTGGCCTGTAGTGAGGTTGAGAAGGAAATGAAAGCCTTCATGCGCCAGACCAGAAGCGGTTTTAAAGGACTCATGGTCAAGTTTCGCGAGGCGAATGATCTGTTCTCCGCGCTAGACACTCAGTTTAATAGTCTGAAGCTGTTAAATGAGTCGCCGAAACGCAAAAAATCGACTGCTGGTCGGCAGCAACTGGGTCAATCCCAGCAACCCACGATCTGGCACACCCCCTCAGCACAGCCCCCGACCGCAATACCTTCTCCAAGGGCTTTGCGATCGGGGACAGTATTAGATTCGGCAACCGAATGTGCCGGGGGGGAACTGCCGACAGCTCCGCCAGTAATATCGGTTGAGTCTGCTACGTCCGCTGCGGTGTCCCTACCCTTGACACCGCAGACTTCCACAATAAAAAATACCCAGGGTCAAATGAGGCTCGGATTACCGGCCGTAGTTGGTAACTTTGCTTTACCAAAGACCCTCACTGCTGTTCAACCATCGAAAACAATATTTGTTTCGCGGCTTGCCCCTGACCTCTCATCTGATGATGTTTTTGCCTATATACACGGCAAAACACAAGCCGAAAATACAAAGGTGGAAAAGTTTAAATTTTCTTACGCCAGG
>VNJS01015529.1:0-14270 GCA_008042575.1 Drosophila watanabei
CAACGAAAAAGCAAAAAGCAGATGGAGGAGAAACTCCACTACCTGCAAAATATCAAAGATCATGTGCAGAGAGCGCAACGAAAGACTCAGCAACTACGTGCTGCATCTTCCACGGAAAGATTGCAGACTGTTAGTAGGAATTCTCACAGGTCACTGCCTGACCGCGACACATGCCGTCAAGCTGGGCATCACCGATAACGCAAGCTGCCGGAAATGCGATGAATCTGGGGTAACCGAAACTCTGGAGCATCTCATTTGTAAATGTCCGGCGCTAACAAGGTCAAGATTAAGACACCTAGGCGCTCCGGCTCTGGCATCACTGGAAGATGCCTCCAAAAGAAAGCCGGGCGAACTACTGGCCTTCGCGAAAGACTCCTCGATCCTCAAGGACTTCGAAACTCGCATTAGCAATCTCTAGGTCCACACCAGTAGAACCCGGGCAACTAAGGGCCATTTTTGGCCTATGCTTGGCCCCGTGAGGGCCGCCCGACGTAACCTAACCTAACCTAACCTTAAATTAAAGAAATTATATTGAAAACTGAGAAAGTTATAATTTTTTTTTTTTTTTGTAAAAATTTCCCGACCGTTTCTATGACAGCTATATGATATAGTAGTTCGATTTTTATAAAATTAGATCTACAAATCTGAAACAATATTTAAAGCTCACAGCCGAGAGTTAATTAAGATATGTTAAAAAACAGTGAAGTTATAATTTTTTTCAACAAATTTACGGATCGTTTGTATGGCAGCTATATGATATAGTTGACCGATCTGGCTCGTCCCGACTTATATAGTAGTGAGAGATATAGAAGACTATCTGCAAAGTTTCGTTCAGATAGCTTTTAAACTGAGGGACTTTTTTGCGTATAATCAGACAGACGGACAGACTGGCGAACAGACGGACATGGCTACATAGACTCGGCTAGTGATGAACAAGAATATATACTTTATAAGGTCGGTGCGTTGCAAACTTCTGACTGAAATTATTTAACCCTGCAATGGTATAAATATATATATTAATATTAAAGCAGTAGTAAATAATACAAGCATACCACACAGAGTCAGTTCAAACGTGACGACGTAAAAGGATAGGGACTTGATGGAAAATTCGCAGTAATGCTACAGGCGACCAAAGAAGTGGTCACCCCATGGCTCAACGCAATAGATACAGCTGGCTTAAACACGGGCTACATCCCTATCCAATGGAGAACTTCTCGGATTGTCTTCCTGCCTTAAATAGGAAAGTGCAGCCTTATTAGCCCTAAGGATTATCGACCGATTAGCCTTTTACTCAAGACGCTAGATAAGCTGCGGGTCTTATATACAGAAACGATGTGGGGAGCCGACTGTCAACCAATCAATACGCCTACACTAAGGGAAAATCAGTGGAGACGTTTATTAGTAGCCACCATTAGGAGATACCTACCCGTATCCAGGGCATACAACAACGTTAGTACAGACGCATTAAGAAATCTTCTAATTGTAGGTCAGGGCAACGCTTAATACCTCAATATTTAAGACAAATGGGGAAGTCAATAATAATTTTGAATATATGAATAACCGAATCGAAAATAAGACGACTTTAAGAAAATTGTTAATTGCTTAACTGAGGATTGAGTTGTGTTCACGCCAGGAGGCAAAACCCTGTATGCCCTCTTCCCATGAAGCTTCCAAAAGCTTGCCCGCTCTTATGTTCCCGTCTTCCCGATAGCGTATTCTCATAATTCCGACCTCCATATGCTGGCCGTCGCTCGCCAACGCTCCGCTCCTCGGTGTTCCCGATCGCACGCACCCGTGTCGGTCGCTCCTGCTTTTGCACTGTTAAGCTAAGCTTATGGGGCGGGAGCGCCTCCGTAATATAAGCTAAGTTTGGTTTCGAATAAATTGTCGAATAAACATCATGGGCGCTCCATGCCAATTTCATATATTCGACCCCCCGCATATTTTTCTACTGGTTTTCTTCGTAGGATATATCTAAAAATTCTTGGCTCTTTCGCGGAGGATATCCTGGCCACCCCCTACGTAGAAAGTATATATTCTCTTAACAGTTAGGGATCTTTTTGTTGACAAAAAACTGATAATAAATGCAAGGGTCTCTTTATTCAGCAGGCTCCCATCAAAATTATCCATTAATTTCAGTGCCAGTTAAAAGATCGCTTGATGGTTAATTTAAATTCAGAATATTTAGTGTACAATTGTAAAATAAATTCCTACCATTAAATGACACCAAACACCTTTTACAACTAGCAACAGTGGCAGACTCCAAAAAGAGTTTGCGTAAGAAATATGCCATTGAGTCACTCTAATAACTTGGCATAAAGGCTAAGGCCACCTAAACCGAGTAGACCAGCAAATTGCGTATATTGGATAAGGTACCAGCTCATATTGGGTTGAATTAGAAACAAATAGCACTTGTCTTTAAAGTTCATACAAATGCTAAAGCAAAAATTCAATGTGGATATTAAACGAGAAATCATAAACCAATAGTTTAAATCTTAATTTTGCTGACCCTTGGCAGAATGTTCACCCATGAACACCAATTTATAAAAATATTTCTCACCACCTGAAATATAAAATTATTCCCGTGTCAGCGGTAAAAAATTACCGCCCTCACTTTAAGTGTTTTCCAGGGTTGGGCAATATATTAGCCTTTATGTATGGAAGAAAATTTCATGGTAGCTATTTAAGTAGGGAATTAGATCAAGAATATATATGCTTTATAGGGTCGGAAATGCCTCTTTCACTGCGTTGATTTATTAAAAGTTACCATTATTATTATGTTATGTGGCATTGGCATTGGATAAAACTATCCAATGTGAGAATAACATAAATTTAACAGACCACAGAGAAAAAGTATGCATGAACTCCTCGCGTGAGGGAGACAGGCTACTTTTTTGAGTGTGTCTTTTCCACCGCATTTTTTTGTGTTGTCTGTGTCCCAGAAAAAGACTTTCCAATTATAAAACACCGGCACCGGTGCCGATCTGTGGTACATACGCATATACGCAGACGCCAGCTAACTGTTCTTGACAGTTTTCGGCTTTTAGGCATGTACGAACGAGAAAGATGACAAGATTATTTTAAATCATTTATATTTATCTACTTTGTTTTCAGTAAAAGATATAACAATTGACGCTCGTTTTTAAAAAAATGGAAACAAATTAATTTTAATAAATAAATAAATTGAAATACAAATATATTCTTTGGAAGGCTATAGTCTAGATAATAGTAGCAAACGTGAAACTTGGGTAAGTGATTTTAACCATTCAGCCAGTGGGAAGACGTATTTATGATTATTCCTAAACATCGTTTGGCTTATATATTTACCCTTTTTATTTAATATTTTATTCATTAAAAGTGCATATTATAAGAAATATATATATAGGCTAATACATGATTTATTAAGACGGTGTGTAAATTTATTTAAAAAGAAAGAAATATTAAATATTTATTTTTTAAATAACTTTTTTCTTCTATGTATTTGGGGCTTAATTGGCACTGTAAATACAGTATTCAACAGTAATACTGCATTCGTAGGTCATCCTGCAGTTTTTCACAGAGCACAGCACAATACTGCATTTAACTACTTTTGTAGGCTAAGGAGTTTCAACTTAAGTCTCAACAACTCAAGTCTTAACACAAAATGCGTTCCGTTCACAGTAAATACAATCCAAGATCTTGAGTTGAGGCACTGTGACTGCAAATTGACTGGATTTACTGCATAAACTTTTTCTGTGTCGTAGAAATGAACCGAGAAGAGGTCGAAGTTCAGGGCATCGAGGTCCCGAGGGCCTCCACCGTTCTGTTCCAGTCCGCGGTGTTAAAGGCGTTCCTTATGTCTAGCTTTACAACTAGGCAGTAGCTTTTGGAACCGCCTTTCCACCTCCTGCCCGCAAATCATCAGTTCTATGTGGTCATGTACATTTGTTCTTTACCGGCAAAGCGAACGAGTGGTATTGGAAATACCACCAAGCCTGGGCAGAGTTTTACAGAGAATTTAGACAGAAATTCAGAGATATAGATGTGGAAATCCGTCAATAAAAGGCTACAAAGCATTCCAGGAATACAAATTTCAAATAGAAAAGTTAGTTTCGTGTTTAAGGACAGAAATACGAACACACGAACACTTTTGCAAGCACAAAAGTACACGTCGACCAAATCCACGCGATGCATCCGAAATATTTGAAGTCCAGCAGTGATATACAGACAAATCTGCGTGAAGCATAACCAAATACAGCACAAACTAACCAACCATATCATTACATGCATCACAGTACGCTAACCCAGGCGAAGTTTATTCGGAGAAGTTTTTAGCAGTATTGATCCTCACAAGCCTAGACGTTCAAAATCCAGCACTATTAGTTTGTAGGGGCCGTAATCTTTACAAGTGAAAAAATAATATTCAGTGTTTAATGATTATCTATTCATTTTTATATATTTTATCCAATTTAATTTATCAATTTTTGAGTTTTTTTCCAATCACTCAAAGAATAATTTTTATCATTGTAAGCGAAAAAAATAACACTTAAAAAATAATCATTATTTTTTGAGCGATATTTTTTCGCTCAAAATATCGCTCAAAGTCGAATATCTTTTAAATTAGAGATCTTTTCAGAATTTTTTTTTACATAAACCTATAAAGTAAGTGAAGACGAATCCAAAAAAACCTATTCTCCATTTAAAAAACACGTTTTAGTATATATATTTTTAAGTTTTTTTTTTTTCAAAATATCACTCAAAGTGAAAGAGCTTCTGTCTTAGAAGTTCATACGGACAACTTTTCACAAACCCGTCTAAAGCAAGTGCTAACGAACCCAAAAACACCAGTTCTTAGAAAAATACAATTACTATTTTGTATTACAAATTTGTAAAGCTGATTTTAATTATTTAATTTTACAAAAAGCAGCTTTTGTAATGAATCTGTAGAAAGATTGCTCCTCAACTCGGTCAGCACCAATTTAAGAGCCGAAAACGATTTTTCAACGCTTTTCTGAGTTGAAGGAACGGCGTGAACAATTTTTGCCAGAATTAATAAATATGGTAAGGCAAATTTTTTTTGTTTCCCAATATTCCATAATATTTAGGTTAACAGCAACTGGCTTTGGGTTGTGGTTATCAATTTCCAGGTAAGCAGCCTTTACAACCTCGCTGTAGCTGACGGTTATGTGAAAAGTTTCCGAATGAACTTCTAAGAAAGAAGTTATTTCACTATAAGTTATATTTTGATCAAACAATTAAACTTAAAAAAATATATATTAAAATGTGTTTTTTAAACGAAGAATAGGAATTTTGGATTCGCCTTCCCTTACTGTATAGGTTTATGTAAAAAAAATTCTGAAAAGACCTCTAAGCAAAAAGATATTCGACTTTGAGCGATATTTTGAGCGAAAAAATAATGATTATTTTTTAAATGTTATTTATTTCGCTTACAATGATAAAAATTTTTCTTTGAGTGATTGGAAAAAACTCAAAAATTGATCAATTAAATTGGATAAAATATATAAAAATCTTCAAATCTGCAATCATTGCGTATCTTGGAATATCGCCCAAATAGCAGCAGACTGGTGGAATTAGTTTTTTTATGCGGCTTTTCCAAGTGAATGATTTTTTTGTTTAAAGAAAACAAGAATAATCATTATTTACGGGCCCTGTTAGTTTGTATCTAGGTCCGAATCGGAAAAAGGTGATAGCAGCCATTATTATGAAATCCGATTACCGTTTATATAAAGAAATCGATTTTATGGATAAGCGCTATGCTATACTCGATTTAGGAGCACCGATAAGTTTTAACGAAGGCAACGCTGCCAAAGATCTAGCTCAGAACTTGTTGTAGACACTAATAATCGCAATCGTTACCCATCTAGTCGAGTTTTTTATGATACCAAGGCTCAAGCAAGATATATATATCTGGGAATTGAACGCATAAGCCCTAACTCCAATGTAGGGAATCGCCATCCAAACCGTTTTCTAACCCTTCTATCAAGAGCGCTTAGGGAGGATTTGGGTAATGTCCCGTTGCTTTTGGCTCGCTTGCTTTCCAAGGTATGCTGCCTATACAAAGGCTTGATGACGCTCGCTTACCTGATCTTGAAAACTTGAGAAAATCGTGTGACGATCTGTAAGTGTTCGGGTAGCTCAGGAATGGCCAGGATTCGTCGCAGATATTTGTTTGTGTAAGTTGTGGTTGCTGAAAGAGAGTTCCGACCCGGTCCCAGAGTAGAAGTCGGGGAAAGTTTCACAGTAAATGGTTAAAAATAACTTTTATTCAGCTACAGGTTTACAATTAATTCGTTATTTGATCTCTCGTCCAGTCGTTATGCTGCTTCCGTCAGGATCCATGGGGCCACGTTCCCGGTCCGTAGAACTCAGCGCCGCGCGGCGTCCCTTCGCCGTTGACGGTGGAGCTGTAACGAGATGTGGTCCGCGGCGGTCACTCGCGAACCTTTCGGTCGGCTTCAAGAGCCGGCGCTTGATACAAATATGATTGTATCATGAGCGGGCGCAGTACCTAGCTCGGGAACCTTTCGGTCGGCCGCGAGAGAGAGAGAATTTACTCGGGAACCGTTCAGTTTTCAGCGAGAGCGAGAGAGAATTCACTCGGGAACCTTTCGTTCGACCACGAGAGCGAAAGAGCAATAACTCGGGAACCTTTCGGTCGACCACGAGATCGAGAGAGAATAACTCGGGAACTGTTCGGTCGACCACGAGAGCAATACTTACCTTTTGGTCAACCACGAAGCCAGACTTAATCCGGAAACCTTTTAGACGAAGGCGAGATAGATACTTAATTACCAACTACTACTAACCACAATGTATTAGGCAAAACAGATGGAATAATCCGGTTCTGCAAAAAAAAAAAAAAAAAATGACTTCACTGCTGACCGATCACCGGCTGTTAACTGAAGATTACACCGGCTGCGGCTCGCCTTATATAGCGGCCTGGCGGGTTTTAGTGTGTCCGTCCTTCTATCTGGTGTTACCACCTTTCCGGCATGTGCCTAACGCCGTCTTCAGTGTGACCCTTCATCCTCGATCGATGGCGCGCGCGCGGATTCAATTTAAATGTATTCCGATTCATTACTTATTCCGCTATTTCTATCTAATCTTTCTCTATATGTATTATTATAAAATAAACTTGTGCGCGTCACAATCGCACGCATCGAAAATCAATTTTAATCTTAACGATTTTTGTGGATTTATATATTTATACACTTGCAGGGAATTACAGTTTCAGTCGTTTGCAACACAGTAAAGGAAGCATTTTTTTTTCTTTTTTTTATAATATCCTAGTGCGACAACCCAGCAGACAATGAAGCGGACCTAAGCGGATGGATCCGACAAATGTCCGCCAAAAATATTAAATACGGACAAAAAATCTGAATTTCAGGATTAGGTTCGCTAAATGCTCAAAAACGGACACTAAAACGGAGGACACTCGGAACTATTGCGTCCCTCGTAAAATGAAAAGTGCATGTGTTTTCAACGGTAAGTAATAAAGCATTTGTAAAAATAAAAATGTTAATAATACTAATACTGTTTTTTATTCAGAATACATTTCTTGTTGTTAAGCCGCCAACGACGTTCCTGTTGCTTATTTTCAAGGAGAGAAGTTGCATTCAAGGAATGCTGATAACATCAGCCATCAGAGGTAATATACATTTCTGTGTATTTTTGTAAATAATAATTCACTTATAATAATTTATTTTTACAGCCGCTTCTAAGAATAATTTGTCATTGGAGGACACAAAATTCGACCGTATCACGCAATAACATGTCCAATATGTGCAGGACCGAGTAACAAAAAAATAATACAAAGACTGAAACTATTGATGTTTCAAGAAGAATAAAAAAATTAATAAAAATGAAGTAAAATTAAAAATAAAAAATAATTATGGTTTTCA
Organism: Drosophila watanabei; assembly: GCA_008042575.1. Taxonomy (NCBI): domain Eukaryota; kingdom Metazoa; phylum Arthropoda; class Insecta; order Diptera; family Drosophilidae; genus Drosophila; species Drosophila watanabei. Next base: position 7,902 of record VNJS01015529.1, read on the forward strand.
TTTTTTTAGTAATATTAGAAAAGTATCTCAAGTAATACCGAAACGGTTCGTTAGAACCAAAACGGTTCGTTAGTAATATCATAAAAGTATCTCAAATGGTACCTATTCCGGTCCGTTAATAATATTAAAAAAGTATCTCGAATGATACAAAAGTCGTCCCGTTTTTAATATTGGAAGTGTACTACTCGCAAGAGTTCAGTTAATGATATCGCAAAAGGTCCGCAAACGTATCTTTTTTGGGTTCTGAAAATGATAGGTTTTGCTGCCACAAACCCCAGGAGAGGTGATTAACCGTCCGATTGTAATATTATTTAGGAAGATTTTGTCTACTGGGAAGGGTTACCTTATATTTATTGCACTATTCAAGATAGATATAGAAACATTATTACTTAGTTTAATAATTTATATTTTTATTACCTAAATATATTTCAGTTGTTTAATTATTACTTTACTAATCTAATATATATTAATTTTTTTTTAATTAAAAAAAATATATTTTTTTAAAATAAGTTTAAATCTATGTTTATTTCTTTAGATATTCTTTAATCGTATTTTGAAACTGAGTTGCGTTTCTATGGTTTTTAAATAATGTGGTAGGTTTTTCCATTGACGGATAGCATTTATAAAGAATTGTCGGTTTGAGCATAAAGTTTTGTATCTGGGGCATACCAAGTTATTTGTTCTATGTCAAGTGGCAACAAGAGAGGAAGCTATCTTCGGCACCCCGAAGTTTGTATACCCTTGTAGATTCCAATTGTATCAATTATATGATTTTTATAAAATTAAATCTAAAAATCAAAAAGCTCATAACCGAGAGTTGATCAAGAAATGATAAAAAAAACAGTAAAGTAGTTCAACAAATTTACGGATCGTTTGCATGGCAGCTATATGATATAGTCACTCGATCGTGAGCGCTTACTATTATTTCTCGTTCCATCAATCTTGGGACTACTATCAGATCATTGCCTTCCACTTTTTTGAAAAGCATTCCACCTTTAAGCTTGTAGTTATCAACAGGCGAATTTTCGATAACTTTTACAATTGCTTGAATCTGTTCGTCTGCTTGCTGTGCTTTCTTTAGCCGTGTGGTGATTTTTGAGGCAACTAGAAACACGTTTAAGAGATAACTGCTCAGGTGATCCACGTGTTTGATATTCCTTCCTGATTGGCGTTTCCTGTTAACGTTGAAGTCCTGTAGATAAAAGACCCACTGCGCAACTTCTCTTTGTACATCTTGCTTGGTAGTAGTTTGCAGCTAAAAACAAATTCCAAGAAGATAGCGGCTAAACTTCTTTAGAACCAGATATGCAGCTTCTAAGATGTAACTGTGCTGCTTAGATTCTGCTTCCGAAGTCTTTTTGCTCTAGAAGTAAATAGGATGCAACTTTCCCTCAAAACTCTGCAACAATATCGCTCCATAACCCTTCCTTGACGCATCAGTATGCAATTAAAAATCCGATCAGATGTAAGAAAGATAGTACTGCTTTGATATTTTTGGGCAAACTGAAGCTACTTACTGTAATAGTTTTCTCCGTTCGCGGTCAAATTTTACCATTCTCGACAAAATGACCCAAGAAAAATTCGCTTCTAAAGGAACATGTTTATTTTCCACTTCATTTTCAGATTGTATTTGGCAGCTGTTTCCAAGAACTGCTGAGTCTTCTCCAAGCATTCCTCTTCAGAGACTGCGTACACAATTATGTCGTCCATGTAAAGCTGCATGATGTCTTCATTTATTAGGCCTTAATGTGGTTTACAAAACGTATAAAAGCAGCTGGAGAGATTCGGAAATCAACCGGAGCTCTATTAAACTCGAAAAGCCCTTCCCGTCTAACGAATGCAGTATAAGCACGACTACTTCCTTAACTGAAACGTGAAAAAATCCATTTTCCAAATTGTCCAAAAACAATTCGAAAGCACCATGCTGTTTAGCTTTCTGTAGTCTACTCAAACCCTGAGTGATTGATCCTTTTTCTTGACAACGACGACTCTGCATCACACTGATTCAGTTTCTTGCCCAAAGAATTGAAAAAATCGTAGCCCAGAAGCGCTTTAAAATTGTAGAGTTGTCGTAGAGTTAGAGTTTTACGTTTTTAAAGTTGCGAAGCACGCCCTTTGTGACTACCGAGACATCCGAACACGTGTCGACTAGCATTCAACACCTACGCCATTTATTGTAATGTTCTTGAGGCGGCTGCTGCTTGTTATAACCTTGACTGTATTCTCTTTGTTTTTACACTCCCGAGAGATATGTCTGTACTTTTTACAACGAAAACTTTTTGTTTGCGACTGGCAGTCTTTTCCTTTGTGCTCCGCAGAGCCACAATTAAAACAGAAGTCCTATTTCTTCTCAAATACTTTCAGCTTGACACTCGTGTTAAATTCCCTTTTGTCACTGTTTCTTTCTTCCGAATCTTGCACCAACTCAAAATTTTCGTACTATTCTTTAAGCGCTTTCAGAGAATCGCAACGGTATATGGCGACTTTATATTCGTTTTTAATTTGTAAGCCATTCACAACATGCCGTATCAAAGCAGATTCGTCCACATTACCGATGTTCGCGATCTTCATCATTTGAAGCAAATACTCATGAAGTGATTCCGAATTTTACTTCTTTCACTGTTTCAGCTGCATTTGAACTCGACGCTGAATTTTGTCTTCAGTTCCTTAAAATCATTCACGAACTCGGATTCTAGGAAAAGTTTTGCAGCTCCGCCAACAGTTTGATTAATTGTTGCAATTGGTCACCTACAATGTTGCTGTTTTTTGCACCTTTCACCTCACTACTTTTATTTGCTGCCATTATTTTGCTCTCTTCTTCGTCAGGTTTAACCTGATTATTCTTTGCTGGTGTTCGCATTGTTTGCGTCATGTCTTTTTTCACAAACACCACTCACCACAACATTTCTGCGAGAGAATTTCACCACGACGCTCGAATAAATTCACAACGATGCTCGTCTTCTGTCTACGCTTCCGTGCGCTCCTTTTCGAGAAATTTGGAATTCACTGAAACTGCACATAACTTTACAACTTCGTTTGAGACTTTTCTTTTTAAACTGTCACCACTTCTCCGGTCAACAGAATTCTGTTAATACTTTCCCGACTTTACAACTTTTTCACAAACACCACTCACCACAACTTTTCTGCGAGAGAATTTCACCACGACGCTCGAATAAATTCACAACGATGCTCGTCTTCTGCCTACGTTTCCGTGCGCTCCTTTCCGAGAAATTTGTAATTCACTTAAACTGCACATAACTTTTAAACTTCGTTTGCGACTTTTCTTTTTAAACTTTCACCACTTCTCCGGTCAACAGAATTCTGTTAATAATTTCCCAACTTTAAGCTTTTCTGTCTCTTTTTAACTGTCTTCTTTTCCGCGAATCACTTGTTGGTTTATTGGACCGGCGAGCCCCCAAATGTTGAGTATTTATTATAAGGAATAGGTTTAGATATATTATATTATACAACAAGATAGGAAGCTAACTTCGTCACGGCGAAGTTTATATACCCTTGCAGATTCCAATTGTATCAATTATAATCTATCCCAAAAACAATATAATACGAACTACTTTCATATTCATATAATTTTTACAGTTTTACTTTTTTTTTTGTATATGACAGCTATATGATATAGTCGACCGATTCTTATGAAACTTACAACAAAATTCTTAAAAAAGGGAAATTGTATCTCAAAGTGGGAGAAATTATGTTAAAAACTGACCAAGTTATAATATTTTTTTTCTAAAATTTTCCCGACCGTTCCTATGGCAGCTATATGATATAGTAGTCCGATTTTTATAAAATTAAATCTAAAAATCAAAAGCAATATAAAAAACTCATAACCGAGAGTTGATCAAGATATGAAAACAAACAGTAAAGTTTTTTTTCAACAAATTTACGGATCGTTTGTATGGCAGCTATATAATATAGTTGACCGATCCAGCACGTTCCGACATATATACGAGTAAGATTCTATAGAAGACTAGACTAGAAGTTTCATTTAGATATCTTTTATTTATTTATTTATTTTTTTTTTTTTTAACGGACGTTGATGCACTACGGTCAGTACACTCAAGTGGCTCTTATGACACCAAGCACGTGCCTGTTTGGGTTAGATGTTAGTAGACGCGATGGAAAAAATAGAAAAGAACACGAGGAAAATAACTACTGGCGTGCTGCCTGGTTGTTTGTTTGCATACGTAGTGGGCTAGGATTAAGGTTTTTTAGTCTAAGAAGGCTATCTACGTTAGATGTTTTTATGTACAAATCGGTATAATTTAGACATACGAAGTTCTACATTGGCGCAAGACTAATGGTAAATAGGATTAGATAATTAGATTAGATTAGATAGGATAAAGGTAATGAATAATATAGTTCTACGATTGGCTAAGGAAGGTAAGTTAATTAGAAGGAGTCAACTAGAATATAACGGTAATCTACGGTCTTCATCCCAGTTTAAGCCGCGTAAGGCGAAAAGTAAAAAATTCTTTTGAACAGATTCGATGCGATTACTGTGGACTCCATACTGAGGATTACATACGCAAGATCCATATTCTAAGGTAGGACGAACTAACGAGGTATATAATGTTTTAGTAACGTAGGGGTCATTAAATTCTTTCTACCACCGTTTTATAAATCCAAGCACACCCCTGGCTTTATTCACCATGCACGAAATGTGTTCAATGAAGTCGAGTTTGGGGTCCAGGCGAACGCCCAAATCATCAACTATACGAATTTTTTCAAGAGAGCAGCAGTTCAGCGTATAAGTCGCAAGCTTAGGAACGACACGAGAAAATGTAATTAGCTTGCATTTAGAGACGTTTAAGTTTAACGTCATCAGCATACAAAAGTACTCTAGAGTTAATCAAGACTTTGGACAGGTCGTTAATAAATAATGTAAACAATAGGGGACCCAAATGACTCCCTTGCAAGACGCCAGATGTAACCCAGAGAACATTAGACAAGCTATTTTTAAAGAGGACCTTTTGCGTCCTGCCAATCAGATAACTTGAGATCCATCTAAGAAGATCATCCGGAAACCCCATTAAGTCAAGTTTCCTAACAAGAAGTAAATGGTTAACAGAGTCAAATGCTTTACTGAATTCAGTATAAATGACATCTGTCTGAAGATTATTATGGAAGCCCTTTATGATGAAGTGAAGTGAGCTCCAAAAGGTTTGTTGTCGTTGATCTTCGCTTGATAAATCCATGTTGACATGGAGAAATTACTGATCGACAAAGGTGCTGCAAATGTGGAGTAATGACATTTTCGAAAAGTTTTGGGATGGCCGATAACTTAGAGATTCCTCTGTAGTTATTGGCTCCCGATTTGCTACCTTTTTGTGGAGAGGAATTACAAATTATTGCACAAGGCCTCGGCGCAATACTTAAGCACACAGCCAGGTATTCCGTCGGGACCTGGCAAATAAACAGGCTTTACGCGATGAAGATCAATAAGAAGAGAGCTTTCCTTTAAACTAGGACTGACAAAAAAACAGGTTCGACTTGGGCATGCTGTCAGAATAGGTCTGATTTGAATACGTGGAATTTGAGTATGTGGTTTGAAAAAAACTGCAAAAATAGATCGGCTATTGCCTGATCATTATTTGCGGTCGCATTTTCAAATGAAAGAGAGGAAGGATGATTCTGGGGCTTACGTTTAGTGTTAACAAAATTATAAAATCGTTTAGGGTCCTGTAAGAACTGAGCCCAGTAGCGAGTCAAATAGTTTTTATAACACTGCGCGTTCAGAACGGTGAAGTTTGCCCGAGCTGTTAAAGTGCAGTAGGAGAGCAGGTGCGTCTAAATTTAGCATACAACTTAGATTTTGTATTCTTAAAGTAACTCAACTCTTTAGTAAACCAAGGAGGCTTATTCGAGATTGATGGATAGTGTAACGGTACACATGCAGTGAAATATGAATTCATGGCATTGTAAAAAGTGTCCATGGCATCCGCCATGTCAGTGTACATGTATAGATCGGACCAATTAAATTCAGAAATTAAATTATTCAGCCTTTCAAAGTCAGCCTTGCGAAAGGAAAGAACTTTTGTTACTGGTCGGTCAGAAATACTCTGTACATCAGTCCCAATATCGAGAGTCACATCAAAAGTAGGATGGTAAGGATCTTCGGGTTGCGTGAGGGGTGCCACCCTAGCCAAACTAACTCTCGCCGGATTAGAGACAAAACAAAGATCAAGCAAGCGCTCTAAAGAATTTCGAACATGGTTGACTTGGGACAGCGAAATGTTAAACAAGCCAGTAATAAAGTCATGTTGCGTTGATGTTAAGAGTGTATTTGTGGAATTATTTGAGGACCAAATAGCCCCAGGGATATTAAAATCACCTAGCACTACTAAATGGTCC
>VNJS01015536.1:0-14718 GCA_008042575.1 Drosophila watanabei
GGAAACTATACGAACACACCAAAGACAGCCATAAAACACACAAATTCATATTTACGGACGGATCAAAAATTAACTCCACTATATCATATGCAATCACAACAGATACTTATATTATTAAATATGGTATCCTACCCCCATACTCATCAGTACTCTCCGCAGAAATAATTGCCATATTAGTAGCAATCGACCAAGTCAAAAACACAAGGGGAAAGTTCATGATCTGCTCTGACTCTCTCTCAGCAATTGACGCCATAAGAAACCCAAACAACAACAATTTTTACTCCAACAATATCAGATCAATTCTTACAAAACTAGCCCCAAAAATTAAAATATTGTGGATCCCTGGTCATGTAGGCATAGCAGGCAACGAGCTAGCCGACCAAACAGCCAAATCGACAAGCAACATGCCCCTTATTTACACCCCAACCATTAATTTAACAGACATAAACAGACACCTAAAACTAGAATTCATAACAAGAAACAAACTAAACATAGAACACTGCAATCAATGGTACAAAAACATTAACAAAGACAAGTCAAACATCGACAATTATTGCAGAGCCTTCCATCCCAAATCGAGCAGACTCGATCAAATTAAAATAACACGCCTTAGACTAGGCCACACAAAACTAACACACGAGCACTACTTTAATCAAAACCAAACCTCACCCTGCCCCTTCTGCCAAGGCGACAATACCATACCCCACCTATTAAACTCATGCCCATCACTCCTCCCTACTAAACTATCTATCTTCAAAAATGCAAACCCACTAAATCTCCTTAGCGAACTCAACCCTGATAACTTAGAAAAAATCCTAATTTTCTTAAAAACTTCAAACCTATACCACAAAATCTAAAAATACACAAAATGTACATAAATAAAATTTACCAACTAAAAAGCCTAAATGCAACGAACAACATGTAATTAAATAGACCTAATATCGTTAACCTTAAAAGCCGAAGCCTTGCTGCCAGCGCTTTACCAACTAAGTTAGTCTAGTTTTGTAAACTTCTCTATCTTTAATAATAAATAAATAAATATTAGATAGGGATAGCTTATAATTGATACAATTGGAATCTGCAAGGGTATACAAACTTCGACGTGCCGAAGTTAGCTTCCGTTTTTGTTATTTTTATTTTTTCTTTGTTTCTCGTTTGGATCTGCTTCTTGCTCAACATTTGACTTGTCGTTTGCATCTTTCTCTGATTCCCCGTCTTTATCGCAGTTTGCTATCTCATTTGATTCTTTTCCTTCTACGTCGTTTGCCATTTTATTTAAGTCTTATCCTTTTCCGTCGTTTGCCATTTCATTTGATCCTTCTCCTTCTTCGACGTTAGCCATTTCATTTGATTCTTCTCCTTCGCTTTCGGTTGTCATTTCATTCAGTTCTTTTTCGTCCGGTTCTTCCTCTCGTTCGTTTATCGTCGCTTCGCTTGAACATGTTTCCTTTGGCACACGTGGAAATTTTCCGCGATAGTGTACTTTAGTCAATCTTGCTGCCAATGTGTTCTTACTTCCGTGAGTGGCCAAGTTTAGTACCGAACACCAATTGCGTCGAAGAATCATTTGCGTTAATCGGGTCCATTGTTTTTTTTTTTTTTTTTTTTTTTTTTAAAGTCGTGCTGGAATGGCAAGACTACGCCTTTTTTATTTTCTCTTCTCTTTTGTGAGTATGCATGTTTATCACAGTATATGCAACTAAAGTGTGTATGTGTGTATATATAAAAATATGCTTAGGGCTACTAAAATGTGTATGTATGTGCAGAGGCACCGAGGGGGGGGGGAGAGGATGCGGGTGAGTCCCCCCCGGATTTTCCGAAAAACCTTCATTTTAATGACGATTTTGGCTGCATAGAATCAATCCTTTAAAAATTCAAAATAATACAAATAAAAACTGTTAGTACATTAAAATACATAAATTAAAGAAAAATGACATCACAGTCGGAAATATCTGATTTATTTGAAGCGAAGGGAGGGGCCCGAACATGGTTACCCCCGGGCCCGGATTTTCTCTCTGCGGCCCTGTGTATGTGTATATAAGTTAACTGTGGTCAGCCAGACCAAAGTCATTGACCATAGTCAACTTTATAATAACGCTCCGGCCAAACTGCTGACTCAGCAATGGTCCGGATAGTCGTGCACAGACGGCAGACACTGCATATTTGCGTGGCCGCTGTGAGCTTTGTTAGCTTTAAGTTTATTCTTTATATTCAGTTCTGATTTTACATTTGAAGAATAAAGCCATCGCTCATAAAAATCTAACTCCGACTACTTGTCGATAAATCTTATTACCTTTAATCTGACTGAGTCTCTAGGCCAGCAGATAAAGAAGGCCAACATAAACTTCCTAATTCATCATTTGGATTTCTTCGACGAGCCGGCCAGCAGCTAGCAGCCAGAAGTGGACCTGCCGTCCACCCCCATCAAATCATCTTCAACTGCGAGGGACCACCCACAGAGACTTCGCTACCAATTGTTGTGTTATTAATTGGCGCTCAAGTGGTATCTAACTACCCTACCGGACAGACACAATTACAGAACATGTAAGTGGGCCCTCCGGTCAAACCTCTTACGTCTTCTATAAAAATTCCATAGTTCCATAAAAATATTAAAGATACAAATAAACAAGACTGGAGTGAGTTTTTTAAAGAATCTCAGTATTAAATGTGACGACTACTAAGTGTTTAGCGTTTTTTTCTTTTATTTTATCCGGTGGAGGAGATTTACCCGAAACCCCCATTATTTAATAAATAAATATTATAACATTATCGCACATTATTTTCCCTGCGGTAGAATTGAATTAACAACATAATTATCCATTACAAATAGGGCGTAAAAAAATTCCTTTTTCGCTTATAGTTTGTGTTAAGGCGCATTATTATTTCGCCGAGAAGTTAAAATTTTTCGCACTGTGTACTCAACAGACATTTTATGTTACCCTGCAAATATTTTTGGTGAAGCAATAAACATATTGTGGAGGCTAAATATCAGAGCCAAGGCTCTCATCATTTAATAACCAAATTCGAATTTTTATTGGGCATTTATTATTTAAAAATAATAAAAAAAGCACCGTCTTATTGCTGTTTATTTTTTTTTTTTTTTTTTTTTTTTGTGCAGACATTTAATTCAGGTTTTGTTTAGTCGCTTCGCTTAAATAGACACTCTCGGTATTAGCTTCGCATTCCAGTTTTTACTTTTTATTCCCTCTTGTCTCCACTCCACCCGTGTGAACCCGATACGGCCGCATATTCATTTGTGTGGAAATTTTTTGTTGTTTTTTACTTATTTGTTTATCGTAGCGGGAGCTCAGTCCCCGCGTACCCCTCAGTGCTTTGCCAGTGCTTTACAAGGCGGCAGCTTCGTTCGACTAGCTCACATACAGGGTACGGCACTCGAAGTATAACCATTTAAAAAAGCCTTACATTTAGTTTAGAAAATTATTTTTTCTCAATTCAAAGTACAAAATGTCTAAAAATAATACAAAATTCAGAAACAATTCACTTTTTCTCGATATGACCACCTTTTGCCTTGACTATAGCCTTAAGACGGTCCAAAAACGAATCGCCAGCTGCCCGAATGTGACTTGCAGGAATTTTGGCCCACTCGCGGACTGGTGTATCTTTTAGTGCGGACCTTGTTCTCCAAAATGGCCCAAATAGAATAATACATCGGATTTGCGTCTGCTGAATTCGAGAGCCATTGTGTAGACGTTATGAAGTTTGGAACGTTGTTTTCCAGCCATTCTTGGTTCAATCGCGCTTTGTGAGATGGTGCCGAGTCCTGTTGAAACGTCCATGGTCTGTCACCGAAATGTTTGTCTGCCCACGGCTTCGAAGCAACCTTCAGAATACTTTCCCGATAATATTGCGCATTTACCTTGACGCCAGGCTCGATAAAAACGATTGGAGAGCGCCCATCTGTGGTTACAGCGGCCCAAACCATTATCTGTGGCGGGTGCTGCCTCGTGGTGGCCAATCGAAGACTCAAATTCTCGCATGAGCGATCCCTCAAATAAACTCTATCATTTTGAGAGTTTACGAATTGCTCAATAGAAAAAAACTTTCTCGCCAGAAAACACAATGTTCGGAAGTTGACCGCTTTCGGCCAAGCGAAGCAACTCCTTCGCTCTCTCAAGTCTGACTTGTCGCTGCTTCCATGTGAGATCATGCGCCTTCTAGATCTAGTAAGGCTTGACCATGAGATAGTTTTTCGGTATTTGGCGGATGCTACAGTCGGATATTTTCAGTTCTTTTGCCATTTTATTGGCACTTCGTCGGGGATTTCGCTCAAGTCGCTTCTTTACTTTTGGAACCATTTCACGAGACGTTGCAGTCTTTTGATGACCACCTTCATGACGTTTTGCGATGCTACCAGTATCATTGTAACTAGTTATGGTGCGATAAACGAAAACTTTATTCACTTTAAGATGTTTAAGGTCACGAACAATCGATGGTTGTGATTTTCCAGCTAAATATAATGCAATCACACTATTTCGTTTGAAATCCATTGCTGATATTTGTTTTTCACGTTCACTTTCAGCAAAATGCTTTCGTGCAACTTTAAACAATACTCTAAATTGTCAATTAGCTAAGTTACCGACAGCTTACGCCCGTGCGTCAGCTTCGCGAGCGGTTGAACTTGGTTACACTTTGAGTGCCGGACCCTGTACAGACATCGTTGATAAGGCGGCTCCGTCCCCGCATACCCCTCGCCATGCCAACTGCCTTCATGGGCAAAATAGCTTGAACGAGCATTTCTTTATAAAGGAAATTAAACTTTGCCACATATGTATGAGCTTTTAATAATTTAGGGAAAATAAACAATACGCTACCGAGTCAGAATCGGATAGTGAAAAAAACCCCCGCATACTTCCACTCCAACTCGGGCACCCCCTAAAACCCCCGCAGTAGAAATCATGGACCCAAACCAGCTTAAGGAGGTGATTTAGGCTGCCGTTAGACATGCCCCGTCAGAGGCGGCAGGCGAAGCCATGGGCAGAGAAGAAGAATTGCGCAAAATCATTAAGGGGTTGGAAGCCCAAGTTGCAGCGGTGCAAATGGCACCCCCACAGGCGCCACCTCCTAAAATCAAGGTGTACGCACCCATTGATATCACGGGCAAGGTCGAAAGCAACGAACCCCTAGATGCCGTAAAATGCTTGCCCGCATTTACGGAAGCACAAGAGACATAAGTCTCTTGGCGGCAGGCGGCAGTAGCCGCATATTTCATATTTAGCTCACGCTACTACCAGGCGCTCGTAATAATTACGAGCAAAATAAGAGGCCCTGCCGATGCGGTGCTATCTTCATTTGGCACTATATTTAATTTCGATGCGATCATAGACCGTCTCGATTTCACATATAGTGACAAACGCCAGATTCACGCCATCGAGCAGGAGATGGGTACCCTCAACCTCCTACAATATTATGACGAGGTTAAGAAAAAGCTCACCTTGCTTACTAACAAAGCCACGATATCCTACGAAGCATCAGCGGGAAGAATTCTATGCGAAAAGTTTCGAGATGACGCGCTCCGTGTATTTATTTCCGGACTCAAACGGCGAAGCCGAAAGATATGATGTGGAATCAAACTACGAAAGATACACCTTCGCAACTTCGGCCCCCTCCGGTCGTTCAGGCCCTCACAAAAGACAAAGGGTTAATCATATCGCTCAGAGCGTAGATCAGGCTGAGGGTACGTACGCAGCCACAGCTTTTAGAGCGGCGGCCAAAGTCGACGATGACGCCATTTTTGAATACGATTTAGAAATGATAAATTTTTTAGGGGAAAATCCCTGCTGCCCGTCATCAGACGAAGAGTAGCGGGGAAGGAAATTAAGTTCCTCATCGACACGGCAGGGGCAACACTATGCCTAGCTTCCGGTAGCCTAAATTGGGGCACCGAGACAGAGAAAATCGATTTCCACACGTGCACTGACGTAAACTTCACCAGCGTGAACTGTTCAGATGCACCGCCATCGGCAAAAAACGCGTTCTTAGAAATGCTGAAGACCAGGAAAAAGGCTTTTGCAGACCCTAACAAGGCTTTACCTTATAACACATCGGTGGTAGCTACCATCAGAACAGTTAGTGAGGAGCCCATATACGCGAAATTATACCCGTACCCCATGGGAGCAGCGGATTTCGTCAACAAAGAGATTTAAGATCTGCTTGAAAACGGGATAATTCAGAAGTCGGTATCCCCTTACAACAATCCGATATGGGTTGTGGATAAAAACGGGATCGATGAGCATGGCAACCGGAAAATGCGACTAGTTATTGACTTTCGCAAGCTAAACGAAAGAACCGTGTCCGACAAATACCCCATGCCAAATATAAACATGATATAAGGCAACCTAGGTAATGCTAAATATTTCTTTACGCTGGACCTCAAGTCTGGCTATCACCAAATCATACTCGCAGTACGCGACAGAGAAAAAACTTCTTTCTCAGTGAATGGGGGAAGATATGAATTCCGCAGACTACCGTTTGGGCTCTAAAATGCAGGTAGCATTTTTCAGAGGACCATCGACGAACAAATCGGCAGGTTCTGCTATGTTTACGTTGACGAAGTAATCATCTTTTCGAAAGACGATTCTTAAGAGCCTGATAAAAAAACACAGCTTTTTAAAGAAAAGTGTGAGCTTCCTTGGGTTTATAGTCACTTGTAACGGTGCTAGAACAGACCCAGAAAAGGTAAAGGCCATAAAAAAATTTCCGGAACCCAAAAGTGTTTTTGAGGTACGATCATTTCTAGGCCTAGCCAGCTACTATCGATGTTTCATTCAGGACTTTGCGGCCATAGCGAGGCCTATATCAGATATCCTGAAAGGGGAAAACGGAACAGTTAGTAGACACAGGTCACGAAACATTCCGGTACAGTTCTCTGAGGCGCAACAACAAGCGTTCCAAAAACTACGAAATATCTTGGCATCCGACGACGTGATGCTAAGGTACTCCGACTATGAAAAGACATTTGACCTAACGACAGATGCCTCGGCCCATGGCATTGGCGCAGTATTGTCCCAGGAGGGACGCCCAATAACAATGATCTCAAGGACATTGAGAGACAGGGAGGTAAACTACGCCACCAACGAGAGGGAACTCTTAGCCATAGTCTGGGCGTTGGCCAAGCTACGACATTATTTGTACGCGGTTAAAGATATCAACATCTTTATCGACCACCAGCCGTTAACCTTTGCAGCAGTATCAAAGACCAAACCGAATGCAAAGATTAAAAGGTGGAAAGCGCGCATTGATGAGTCAGGTGCGCGTATTTTCCACAAACTCGGCAAGGAAAATCTGGTTGCCGATGCATTGTCACGGCAACAAATTAACGTCATGGAGGAGCAAGAAGCTCAGTCGTGCGCAGCCACCATTCACAGCGAGCTTGACACACACAATCGAAACAACGGATAACCAGATAACTCTGGAGGAGGCACGCTTTCCGTTAAAACGCAGCTTCATCCTCTTTGGAAACAAGAGACGGCATCCGATAAACTTCTCCTGCAAAGAGTCATTAATTGATGAGCTCGCAGACATCATCGTTCCTAAGGGCGTAAACGCCATTCACTGTGACTTGCATACGCTGACAATCATACAGGACGAAATGGTTCGGCGATTTCTAGCCACCAAATTTTGGCATTGCAAAAACCGCGTAACGGATTTTTTTGCAGTTCCTGAGAGACGGGAAATTCTCACCGTCGAGCACAATAGGGCTCACAGATCGGCCCAAGAAAACGTTAAGCAGGTACTCTCCGAGTACTACTTTCCAAAGATGGCCAAGTTAGCTACCGAAATCGTAGCAAACTGCATAACATGCGCATAAGCCAAGTACGATAGGCACCCAAAAAAACATAAGCTAGGCGAGACTCCGATCCCCTCTCATGTGAGAGAATTGCTACATATCGATATTTTTTCCACGGTCAAAAAATACTTCCTCACCTGCATCGACAAGTTTTCGAAGTTCGCAGTTGTGCAACATCATGTCCACTCTAGGACAATCGAAGATCTTAACCCAGCCATACTACATATCATTTTTTTTCCATAGGGCTACAGTAGTCTATTGCGATAATGAAGCCTCGTTAAACTCACATACTATCTCAGCTATACTTGACAACCATTTTGGCGTTAGAACTGCAAATGCACCGCCACTCCATAGCGTCTCAAATGGGCAAGTGGAGCGCTTTCATAGCACCCTTTTGGAGCTTGCTCGTTGCCTAAAAATCGACAAGGGGATAACTGATACTGTGGAAATTATTCTATTGGCAACCGCCAAATTCAATAAGTCAATTCACTCTGTCGTTGACAAACGACCAGTCGACATGGTGCAAAAGCACCCAGATGACCCACAGACGGAAGTCCGGGATAAGATCATTAAGGCGCAAGACACGCTCAGGACCAGGGAAAACGCCTCCCGACAATGCAGAGTATTAGAAGTCGGCGAAAAGGTATTGGTAAAATCCAACAAAAGGAAACCCTTGTGTGAGGAGAGAGCCGTCGAAGTGGACCTGGGAACCACGGTCCTCATTAAGGGGAGGGTGGTCCACAAGGACAATCTTAAATGATGCAACCAACAATGTTCTTTGTGTTTTTTATTCCCTTGCAGGGTATTATAATTTCAGTCAGAAGTTTGCAACGCAGTGAAGGAGTCATCTCCGACCCTATAAAGTATATATATTGTTGATCAGCATCAACAGCCGAGTCGATCTAGCCATGTCCATCTGTCTGTCTGTCCGTTTCTACGCAAACTAGTCCCTCAGTTTTAAAGCTATCTGATTGAAACTTTGCAGACAGTCTTCTATATACTCTCACTCGTACATAAGTCGGAACGGGCCAGATCTGACGACTATATCATATAGCTGCCATACAAACGATCCGTAAATTCGTTGAAAAAAAAATAGAACTTCACTGTTTTTAAACATATCTTGATCAACTCTCGGTTATAAGCTATATATATTATTCTAGATTTTCGGATTGAATTTTATAAAGGTCGGACTACTATATCCTATAGCTGCCATAGGAATGGTCGGGAAATTAAAAAAAAAAAAACTATAACTTTGTCAGTTTTTAACATAACTTCTTCTTCTTTTATATACTGGTACTTTATATTTTTTAGAATTTTGTTGTAAATTTCATAACAATCAGACGAGTATATTATATAGCTGCCATACAAAGGATCGGTAAATGTGGAGGTAAATTACATTTTACTATACATGTAAAAATTAAAAAAAAAAATGTAAAACTGTTAAAATAAAATTGAGTTAAAAGTAATTAATTTTAAAATAGATAGGGTTAGATTATAAATAATGCAATTGATATCTGCAAGGGTATACAAACTTCGGCGTGCCGAAGTTAGCTTCCCTTCTTGTTATTCATTAGTTTATTACACCTTCAAGCCACTTGGCGCACTTTCTTTCTTACTGTAAGGTTTATAGCCACTGGCATAGTTTATTTTAAATTCATTATATCGGTGGTGGGAAAACAATAAAAATAGCAAAGTTTAATTTCACAGGATCGGACCAACATTTTGCAAGCTTCTGTCCTTGGCGTCGGCCCATGTTACTGATTATTCACAGGCCAGGTACATCCTCATCGCGGATGGTGAAATCCTAGTATGGGAGGAGTCCGCTTACGTCACACACACAGCAAGCCTCTCAGAATATGGGCGTGTAATAGAGGAGACAAACAACATGATCGACATGTTTCCACTATCTGAGCGTTGATACCGCTCACCTCCAGGACTTGTTAGAGTCGTTGGGCGTTCATCACAGAGTGGCTAGGAGCTTGGATTTCTTAGGATCAATGCTAAAGGTCGAAGTAGCCACCGGATGCCAGTGACTTAGAGAAAATCAGATTTTCCGAAATGAAGTTAGTAGAGTCAAACACTAGACAGATTCAAGTAAACACTAAAATCCAAAACCAAATTAATCAGCTTACCTCTAACGTCAATTCAATTTTGAATTTAGTTAGTCCGAACATTTTAGATCATGAAGACTTAAAAACAGTTTGGCCTGAGGAACCCACCGACACACCTATAGGGGATTTTTTGTCCGTCTCGTCTGTAAAAATTCTGCAGTCCGCTAACATTTTACATTTTATCATTAAATTTCCAAAAATTAAACTAGCCTGCAAAAAGATCACAGTTTTCCCAGTTGCCCATGGTGGGACAATGTTGCAGATTATAGACAACGTCATAGCCGAATGCAGCGGAGGAAGTTACGCCATTAAAAACTGCTCCGTATCACCGGGAGCCACATTCTGCCGCCTGGCTTCAGAGAGTTCGTGCGCCAACGAACTGCACGCCGGTGAGGTAGCACACTGCCGAGTACAAGAGAGTGACCTGCACCCGATAACCTATGTGGACGAAGGGATTATAATCATCAACGACAGGTCGGCCAAGGTGCGAGTGGACAATGGCACAGAAACCTGGACTCATGGCACACAATTCAGGCCACGATAAATGACACACTCTTTATCAACAACGATAACACCCAGAAGCGAGGTCCAGAGACAGCAAGTCTTCCCCTATTGAACATCACCGCCACCCAAGATGTCCTCAGCCTCCCGTATCTTCACCGCTTGAGTGAACGAAACTTGGAATTCATCAAGGAGTTCAGAGAAGAGATCGATAACAACACGTCTCGCAGCAACTATTGCAGGAGCAATATGCTGCGCACTCATCTGCATCGGAGTCATTTTTAGGCGTTTTACTAAGGCAAGGAAATCCGCAGGTCAAATTAGGCAGATTATCGCTGAATTACAGACGGCCGGGGGCGGCCTTAACTTAGTCAGCCAGACCAGAGTCATTGGCCATAGTCAACGTAATAATAACGCTCCGGTTAAACTGCTGTTCAAACATGAACACAAATTTATTGTTAATAAATAAATATATATATATAAGCCAATATAGCCGCCTGAAAATGTAAGGTGAGCCCCGCGGGCAAAGTGCCGCGTTAGGAGTTCCCACAGGGAAATACATGGCCAACTTTAAGTAGGGAATAAAATAAATAAAATCAGTTTGAAATTATAACTCAGCAAATGTAGAAGTGTTTTTATTTAACACTGTTTTACAGTTTGGTCCTTCGAGACACTCTGCAACTTTCCCCCCTGTGGTAAGAGGTTCAGAGTTTGTTAAACCAGCACCTTAAAATACTAAGGCTGCTAAAATAATTTACTCCTGTCTCCTCCTCAATGGTAGGGAACAGAGTATAAATTGAAAACAAAAAGATATTCTAAAATCTTTTGTTATTACACATACTCACCTTAGTCTTGAAATAAAGCTAAAGGTTGCCAGTTACCAATTAATAGTTTGGTAAGGCGTGCTGAGGCCATAGACATCAGCAGTGTGAAATTGTGACTAAAAATAATAAACAAAAAAAACCTTAAAATATACACTACATTTTTTAATGTTTTTATAAAAGCACCTTATAGATGAACAATAAAGCTAAAGGTTGCTATAATACCAATAAATATTTAGTAAGGTATGCTGAAGCCATAAATATCAGCAGTAATTGTGCAAAAAACTAAAAAATTATAAAAAGTGCATTAACAATAAACCAAATTGATTTAAAAAGGAAAATCAAATTATTGCGTAGCACTCAAAATTATATATTGAGGCACGCGATTACACCGACATCAGCAGCAGCAACTACACCTGCAGCGACGGCAGCGACGACAGCGAAGACAGTGACGACAGCGACTGCAGCTACTACGGCGGCAGCGACGACATCGACAGCACCGTCAACCAGCCCCCACCCCTACAACGACGGCAGCGGCGACAACACAGCGGAAAGCAGATAAGGAATACTTTTGATATATAATATTAATAAATAAACAATAAACAAATAATAGGAATAACAATATACAAATAATTTTTTAAATATAAGATTTCTTATTAAGTGTAAGCCAGTATATATAAAAAAAAAATAATAATAATAATAAAATAAAAAAAAAATATATATTCAAATCTTTATCGAAAGTTTCGTGATATTCGACTTGTCTCTTCAGATTAAATCAGTTTAATAGGCATTGGTGAGAAATAGCTAATACATTTTTTTTTAATTTTGGACATATACCACTCAGGGGCTCATAAAAAAAAATATATATATATATATAATAGAATATATGAATAAAATGTTGTCCGAGCAAATCTTAAGCCTGCTGAAAAGGCAGGCGGAACTCAATAAGATCTGTGGGGAAATTGTGGCGAGAGAAATTACCAATTTCTCAAGTCAGGAAATAAAATATTTAAATGAATTGGAAAAAGAATTTGAATCCAATCACAAAATGTTAGTGAGTTTAGGTCCCATTGACCACGACTACTTTAACAAAAAGAGCAGATTATAAATGCTTTTCACCTTATACAAGAAAAGGTCGCGCAGTCAGCGTCAAATAGTAAAGAGGAACACAGTCACCCTTTATTAGAAGAAAATATTAAAAAACTGAGGGATTATTTAGACGAAACGTATGTAGAAATCCAGAGCCAGAAACGCGAAACCTTGCGTATTACGAAAAATAAGATTCATTTCCTCTGGCAAAATGTTACCGATCTTAAGACGAAAGTAGGAGCATGTAGCTTGGATTTCGAGTCAGCCCTCAACGAGTTGGAATTTGATATCCAAAATATCTCATCTGAAATAAACGAACAGATGAAAGAAAAAGGCGAAGTAAAATTGGAGGGTATGTGTAAAATTCCAGATTTACCGACCCTACCAAAAATCGAGGTACCCACATTTGGCGGCGATTCCAAAGAGTGGGACCTTTTTCAAGAATTATTTATTGAATTGATACATTCAAGGGAGAGTCTCATTACCTCCTTAAAATTTAATTACTTGAAATCGGCTTTAAAAGGTGAAGCGCGAAATGTGGTCGCTCATCTCTTAATGGGCTCTGCTGATAATTACGATGCCGCTTTGGACCTTCTAACCAAGCGGTACGAAAATAATCGTAAGATTTTCTCAGAGCAATTGAATCGGTTGATGGATTTGTCAATTTTAAATATGGACTCCGTCAGACAAATTAAATATTTTGTTGACACCATTAATGAGGCAATACACATCATTAAGGTAAAGGCCAATCTAACAGATGAGGTCGATGTGTTATTTGCGCATATGGTGCTCCGAAAATTCAATACACAGACTCTTCAATTATATGAGAGTCATATAAAAAAAAACCAAAGACATCCAGAAATTATCGGATGTTATAGATTTTTTGGAGCAGCGACTGAGTTCGACTAGCTCCGTTCAGGAGAAAGAACCTGTTAATAAAAATACAAATCTATCAAAAAATGTTTATACTTCTGAAAATTTTAATTTTTCAAAACAAAATAATTATTCATATGAAAAATGTCCAATCTGCAAAATGGTGGGACACGTGATAACCCAATGTCACTAATTTAAAGGGATGAATCCCACCGAGCGATTAGAAATCGTACAAAAAGTACAACTATGTACAAAATGCCTTAAACATTTTAGAGGCATAAGATGTACAAGCGAATATTTATGTTTGTATTGTAATAAAGGGCATCATACCATGTTGCATTTAAATTCTCAAAATAGAGAAAAAGTTAACACCTGCGTCACTGCAACTCAGGCATTGCTTGCAACAGCAAGAATTAAAGTAAAATCGGCTAACGGCGATTTTAAAAATTTAAGAGCTTTGATTGATAGTGGGTCACAATGTACCATAATATCAGAGGAGGCAGCACAGATCCTAAAGTTGCCAAAAATTAAATCAAAAACTGAAATTAGTGGCATTTCGGCTACAAATACATGTGTGTCAAAATATAAAATAAAATTTATGATAAACGGCTTCAACTCAAAGAAGCCATTGGTAACTGAGGCAATAATACTGCCAAAGTTAATGAAAGCCCTACCTATAAATGAGATAAATCTAGATAAATCCAAATGGCAAAACTTTGCATTAGCTGACCGGGACTTTAATAAGCCAGGTCGAGTTGATGTGATTATTGGAGCGGATTTATACACACATATCATGAAGAAAGGTTTGACAAAAATTAATGGGTTGTTATGTCAGAATACCAATTTTGGGTGGATTATCTCTGGGTGTACTAAGTCTAAGGGCACCCATTCAATAGTTGCAACTACTATTGAAGTTCAAGACCTAGAACGATTCTGGGAATTGGAAAATGAAGACAAATTTGACATTGAAACAGAAATTTGCGAAAATAATTTTATTAATACCACTACCAAAGATTCAAGTGGTAGATATATTGTCAAGATTCCTTTTAAAGACAACAAATCATTGGGAGAATCAAAGCCGCAAGCAATGGCACGATTTATAAATTTAGAAAAGAAATTTCAGCGTAATGAAAGGTTAAGGGAAGATTATACAAATTTTATAAAGGAATATATTGATCTCGGACATATGGCGGAATCAAAAAAAGAAGGCAAATATTACTTGCCTCACCAAGCAGTGCTTAGGGATACCAGTTTACCCACGAAATTGAGGGTAGTGTTTGACGCTTCAGCCAAAACTACAAACAATAAAAGCCTCAATGATATTATGTGGGTTGGACCCCGAGTACAGAAAGAAATATTTGATATAATTTTGAAAAGGCGTAAATGGAAGTACGTCATATCAGCGGACATTAAAAAAATTTACCGTCAGATATTCGTTGATGAAAAAGATCAGGAATATCAATATATATTGTGGAGAGACTCTCCAAATGAGAAAATAAAATCCTATAAATTAAAA
>VNJS01015538.1:0-16992 GCA_008042575.1 Drosophila watanabei
GGGGGTTGGTCCCGAGGCCCAGCTCACCCAATTACTACTCCGGTGTGGGGGCCAGCCTATCCATTGAGGCGGCCACCCACGTTTCCATGGTGCGGCACTTCGGTATTCCGCCGCGTGGTTTGCTCCTCTGAATCTCACGAGTACTGGTTACTCCGCTCCGATGTCTGCATCGCTCCGCTATTCCAGTCCACGTCTGTACTGCTCCGATGTTTAAGTTCGACTCCCCGATCGGTTGGCGGGGAAGCTGCCAGCAGTCTTCCTCGGCCGCCGATCCCTTGGCTTCGCAAGCGTTGTGGCCTTCGCCGACACGAAGCTTGTTCGTGCTTATGTGGCAGCGTTGGCTTTGGCTAGCGCGAGCACTGTCCGCGTTTGGCCATGAGCCCTCTCGCTTTTTTCTTGATTTGGCCTTCCTGGCCCTGCGTTTGTGCAGCATTCTACTCAGGGTTAATTTTGGTGCAGCTGCTCTGCCGGTAAGTGACTCTGCCGGTGTGTGGCTCTGCCGGCATGACTCTGCCGAGCTTGGCTCTGCCTATCTTGGCGCTGCCAGTGCGTGGCTCTGCCGATGGCTCTGCCGGTATGTGATGCAGGCGTTTGGCTCCTTTTGCTATGCGGGCCTTCGTCTGCTGCTCGGTCGTTTGCCACTCGGACCTTCGTCTTAAATACTAATAATTGTTAATTAAATACTAATAACGGTTACTAAAATACTAACTTATTTATAGACCCTAAATCCCAATTAACCTTAATATATTACAAAGCATTTACACTGGTGAGGGCCAGATCGGGTCTACAAAAATAAGAATCGTTTGATTTTTTCTTAGTCCTTTAAACGGCTAAGATATCTCTTTTTGAGGCACTTGTTGTGCACTTTGTGTGGATTCAGAAATAAATTTCCAAACATTATTATAATGATTATTATTAGTAGTATTGTGACGGTTTCCATTTCAAGTTTTTGAGATTCTAATTTATTTGTAATGTTAGCAGTGGAGACCACTGTCTTTAAGCCTAACGTTTAGAATTTTTCAATTTTTATGCCGTTAATATAAAGTTTTTTGTTATTGGGGAGTGCAGTGGTATATGTAATATTTTTTATACCCTTGCAGGTTATTATTATTTCAGTCAGAAGTTTGTAACGCAGTGAAGGAATCATCTCCGACCCTATAAAGTATATATATTCTTGATCTTTTTATATACTTATATATACTTTTTCGTACAAAAGTCGGAACGGGCCACATCGGACGACTTTATCATATAGCTGACTTTATCATATATGTGCGGCCCGGGTATGTGAATATGCTGACACTTGCACTTCGTATATGTCGATAGGCACATACTGAAAGGCCCGTTTTACGGGTATGTATGCCACAATGTAGCACAGGGCATATGTGGAATTAATTTAATGAACTATTCTTTTCTAATTTTATTTCTTATGCCTCCGCGTCCCATCACAATCTACTCACTCAGATTTCTTGATTCGGCTACTAGTTTTTCCTACATCTTAATAGTCAGTTAAAAAAAAGGGGTTCCCAGAGAAATGCAAATAGAATAATCATTGCAGGCATTCCTTCTCAGCGCTATAAGATTCCTACGGCATCAAATATATAAAAAATCCTTTTACCCACACATTCTACATATGTTATAGATTTGATTTATGGCAGCTATATTATATAAATGAAAATGTGACAAGATAGGAAGCTTACTTTGGCGCCACGAAGTTTGTATACTTTTTCAGATTAAAATTGCATTATTGATATTCTATTCATTTCCAATCAGTAAGTGAGAAAAATGAAAACATTCTCCAGACTCGAGGTCAAGTCGGCTTTGAATCAAAACAAATCAAAGACGCGACTTTTGCCAAAAACAACAAAAATAACTTGCAAAATGCAAGCAGCAGCTACCCAAATCATTATACCACTTGCTGACTATTACCAATTTTCTTGGTGCCTTACCCTACGTCGATGCAAGGGCAATGGAGACCCCGAAAATCGGCAATAGTTTTATTTTTGTTGTTTTTGAATCACTGGTTATGGCGTACAGTCTGATAGACTGCCAGAGGCCACGGTTTATTTCAAAGCCGACTTGACCTCGAGTCTGGAGAATGTTCTCATTTTTTTCACATTATATTTATAATTAATATAATATGAAATATATTACATATATTCATATTCATATTATATAGTCATATTCATATTATTTTATACAGTTTTACAGGCTTTTTAAATTTTTTGCTTCTACATTTACCGATCGCTCCTAGGGCAGCTGTATTATACAGTCGTCCCATTTTCATGAAAGTAAAATCGAAATTCGAAAATAATGTTATATGCTTATATCCTAAACTAGATGAAGAAATGTTAAGTTCTGGCAACGTTGAAATTTTTGTCAAAAAAATCCCGATCATTCATATAACAGCTATATAATATAGTCGTTCGATTTTCATCAAATTACTTTAAGTGTTCTATAATAATTAAATGTGGCTTTCGATTTCCTCGAAGTATATACTGCAAAATTATAATTTTATTCCGATTTCCGATTGTTCCAACAGCGATATGAAATAATCGTCGCTGATTAAGAATATAAATAGATGTCTCTTTCACTGCGTTGTAGACTTCATACTAAAATAGTAATACCCTGCAAGGAAATAAAAACTGTTTTCTGATAAATGCCACGATTTAATAATAATAATAGGTTGACAACTTTGAATAGTGTATGTATTAGACATTTTTTTCAAATTGGCGTCGGAAAAGCTTTACTGGACGTCATTAATCATGTATAACAAAAAAAAAAAAAAAAAAAAATTTTTCTTTATTCTTTCAGAGTTTTGGAATTAACCTTGAGCAAGTGGGGTTTGTCTATCCACAAAACAGAAAAAGTCTGCCTTGGATTCCTTTAACAGTAAAAGCCGGATTTCTTTTTGTATTTTGGGTAACTTCTCGTCAATTTTTTAAAGAAAAATCTGAAGATAGGACACGAAGTGATCTTTTTCAACAAATTTTTGGACCTAATCACTCACGTTCCAAACATCGGCTTTTTCAAAACTCTCAAGCTCCTCAACTTATCATATTTGTCTTCAAAAGTGTATCAAATTTTATAACTAGAATTTGGATGTGGATGTTGATATTTTTAATATTTTTATGTGCGATGATTGATAGCGCCATGACGGGATTTCGTATATGTTACATGTCACTTTTTCTTCTTTTCTTAATGGTTTTTCAGATGTCATTGCAACTGTGGATTAAATTTCTTTATGGATTCTGGATGTTTCTTATTTTTTACGCAATGACTATATTGACTGTTATTTATACATATCAATTCGATAATTTTGAATATTACTGGCAAAAATGCTTAAGTGTGCAGCCCAAGTTGTAAGTATATAAAAAAAAGAAGATACATTACATACTGTAGGTAGGTAGGTGAAGTGGTGAGGCTACCCTGGTAGAGCTGTGCTCCGTTTTGATCAGAGAGATTCAGAGATCAGCTCTGCGGTCCCTTTCTTGTTAATTTCTGGCCAGCATAGTTTCTTCTGTGCTCTGTCTTCGTTGACCAATTCTTACTGGCTTTTTTGGACCTTTTCTGGCCTGCTCGTCGACTGAATACCCGGGTTATTTGTACCCTGTTACCTAGTCTGCTTAGTGCCTCTTTATATTTGGCCCCTAGTGTAGATGTGGTTCTTACGGTTGCGAGAGATTTGATCGCCGATTGGCTATCCGAGTACATCCTTATCTTGGTATTCTGGCGATCTCGAGCTAAAGAAAGTTCAGCAGCAATACTGTTTGGGAGGTGGAAATACTCTTCTACTTCCCAGCTCTCGGCGAAGGCTCCAGCCCCTAACCCGCAGCTCATCTCTGAGCCATCGGTGTCTTGTAGTCTGTTCAGGACGGCAGCAGAGCACGCGCTTAAAGCCCTTATTGCACCAGCCTAAGCCATCCGCTGAATCCTTCACAATTTAACGATACTTTAGGCTCTAGTGAGTGCTGGCTACCACATAAGAGTCCCGTTTGTCAGGATACGTCTACCCACTGTTTTTCAGTGATATAATTTATTTGTTGGGTGAAGCTCTCCTTATTTCCCAAAACTTTTCGTGCAAAAGTAAAATAGAATTAAAAGCAATTGCAGCTTTCCTGACCTATTTCCTCTATGTTAAGTTTTATGAGTTTTAGAGTTTAGAACGAAAGAGGTAAGGCTGATTAATCCTGGTATTAATATACCGTGGTTTTTCTCCGCGGAAGCAGTTAATGTGTAAGCTTTTTGCATGCCTCATATATGGCTTTGGGAAAGTTGCTGATACTTTCGTTACCTGTGTACCGTCCTTAACGGGCTTTTATACTTGTCAATCGAGTCTATTTATTTCTGAGCTTTTCCCCGGCCCTGGGCCCTTTGGGGATAAATTCATATTTTACTAAAATGAAATGGCTTGCTAATATAACTGAACGACGACCCAACGAACATTCTTGTGGATATCTTATTACTTTTAGTGAATTTCAATTTTACTGAACTCAACATTTTTTCATGTCTTACTACTTTTGCCAACGGCGACCTAATGAACGTAACGAGTAATGAGCGAGCTGAAGACGAGCCAGTGACGACGAATAAGACGAGGCAAGACGACCAAAATGACGCGGGTTCAAATGCAGGTGAGCCGTTTAAAAGGCGTCGAGTTGAGCAGCACGAGGATGAGTTTGCATTTCCTATCAGATGGAATTTGACTTACGTAGTAAGCTTACTTAATTGTAATCTGATAATTCTTCGTTTGCTTTCCAGGTTCACAGTAACATTGTTAAAGCCAGAGATACTTAGCACTAAAGTTTTCACGGTATATCGACTAGATCGGCCTGACAGACGATGGTGGTCGACTCCACACTCAAGTCTGAAAAACTTACTTTTGAGGAATCTAGTGATATTGAGATCTTCTGTGTGGAGCCACCAGTCAGTGGTAGCTCCATTTTTATTACATGTTTCTACATTCCCCCATTGTCAGAACTTCCTATTTATTGGAACCATCATTCCACACTCCGGTTTGTTTTCATTGGACATTTGGATAAGTATCATTTAGTAGTTTTATAAGATTTTAACATCCCTCGAGCTATGTGATTCTTAAATAATTAAATAAATACTTTTCTAACTTTAACACTTCATGTATATATTACTGACTTGCCTAACATTTCGCTTTTTAAAGTTAATCATGTACGATTGCGACATTGGGACTGATTTCAGAATATATCTTGCCAACCAGACAAAGTTATATGTTTTCGAAAGACAAATTTTAAGCGGCTGAATAGTTTTATTTTTTCTCGGAAAACAAACAAGTTAAAACTTGACAAACAAGCTTTCTGTATTTATGAACAAAAAAATTTAAATGGGGCTGGGATGGCAGCCCAAACGTCGGTGGAATGCGAGACCGCTATCACCGGCAGGCCTCTGCGTGTCGCCAGCGGTTGCACCTCTTATTTGGGGGGAGTTAATTGAAACGCTACTGTCACAAAAACGATGCAAGGGAAGCTTAGCCGCTAAGGTACCATAGTCGACTCAGACTCGGACCTGGAGAGCGTGCAGCTCCCTCTCTTTTTCTTTCGCCGAAACCAGACACCCAACTCCCAAACATGATCTCAACGGGCGGATTCGCAAATAAGGTGGAGGAGACGCTAACAAAAGGCAACGCTTAACTGAGATCTCCAAAGTTACCCAATCGGCAACGCGGTCCTAAGGATGCAGGCCCTCCCCATAAAGCGAAAAAGCCCAACATGAAACTCGCTGAAGTTAATGAGGTGAACAATCGGCATTTGATCGTGACACTCAATAATAGAAGCGATGAAAACGGCAAGATAACTGATTCGCGGTGGAAGACGGTGCATGCGCGGCTCGTTGAGTCGTTGAGTCATGCACGGATGGAGGAAGATCCATGAACACTTTGGATGGTGCCGGGTAGCTGAATGGGGTAAAAATCCTGAAGTGCATGGATAAACAGACAAGAAAGTGGCTGATGCAAGCGGTTCGCCAATCGGCGGCACCGTGAGAGGAAGCTAAGTCGAATGTACTCTTCCTCATCGCAATCCAAGAGACCGGGCGCTGAAGCTGATGCAGTGTCAATATCCGGACATCCCAACCGATGACTGGAAGGTTCTCCACCTTTTGACCCCCTTACCCGAAAGAGGAGCCGAAGTGCAACCCTTTAGATAAACAAGGAGACGCAAGATATCCTCTATCCCAGATATGGGAATATAGCGTGGGGCATGGGTAGCGTATACCTGATCCTCACGAGGGGATACGGATGTTTACACCCTTAAGGCAGGCGAGGTGGAGAAGGACCAACATGGATACCGCCCAGGGAATGACGCTGGACGAGTCTGACAAAGAAGAAGACGGTGACCTGACGCTAGTAGTCAACTCGTCAATTGGAGGTGAGCCTGGTAGCCACGACTCTAAGGGTGCTGCAGCTGTCAAAGTTTTAAGTGACTTGAGTAATAAAAATGCAGAAAATTAAAGTTAGATGTCAACCTGTCCACACAGGAGGTAATAAAGATGCACTTATTTAGGGTCAGTACATGTAAAATAAAACTTTTGCAAGAGTTCCCACAAGCGATCTCGGGGGCGATCTCTAAACGATCGTGGAGCGCACGTGAACCCACGAGCCTCACTTAAAAAACAATAGAATTTTCCCACACACATTCGACCTGCACTCGATGGAATGCGTGCCACGAAATGTGTACTTAAATCACAAACATGGGGTTGGAGGTGAAAAGGACACATTTGTAACGGTTTCTTAACGAAATTGGAACACACTTAAGAAAGGGTGGAAAGGGTAAGACATGATGTCAAGTGTTTGCTCAGCATTTGTTGTTTGCTTCGGTTTTTATGGGTCATCATAGTGTCTTAGAATCACTTCTAGTTTGTAAAATGTACGTTCAGGTCTTTCAAAGAGTGAGAAGGTTTGAGAGTCCAGTCCCTCCCTTCTTATAAACATTACTAAATCAAAAGATGAAGTGAAAATATCATAATCACAACGAGCTTCACACAAACGAGCTGCTCCATTTTTAAAAAATAAATTAATTTTTTATTCAATTGGATAAATTTTTCATGTTCAAGAAAAGCCTATCAATGACGATAGTATCATTAAAAAGAAATACCACATTTATTATCCATATCAGAAAAACTTCGCATTACCATATAAAATATTGATTTATTTCTTTTTCCATGTGAAATATTTATCCGCTTCGAAAGAACACTAATCAAAATTATGGATACAAATTCAGGAGCAAGCAGTAGTGCTAGAGGTATGTTCAAAAAAATAATTGCATGGTTTTTATTTCTGGACGAGATAAGATAAAAGTTGAATGGATGTGAACTGGATAGGACACGCTTTACTGGAATTACAAAAACTTTTCAGAACTGTCGGTCAACAGGAAAGAGCTCTTAATCGCAGTGCTGGCTGCAGTGGTGGCGAGGATATTACTTCGGGAGGACATTTCAGCTTTTCTGTTCCTTTAAATTTACTTATGGGATTCACTTAAGACTATAAACAAAATTTTGTTAAATTGTAAACATGAACTCGTTCTCTTGCTTTCTATAAAACACTGTTAATATGTATTAGACTACTGCATGGCATCACTCACAACTTACTTTAAACTATATGTATTCGAATTGAATTTAGTTGAGTGACTTCGGTTTACACAATGAAACAATGTTGTATCAATATGTGTAAAGATAATCTAGTAGAATAACATTGAGTAGAACGAATGAGTATGAATAAAGCCTGAAATGTAATGAAAACTTTGGCAGAGCTGAAATCAATCGAGTTATCCAAATAATAAAAATTCCCAGATCAGGAGCCAAGTTCTTATCTGTCACAACTTATTTGACGCGAATGGAAGATATGGACGATATAGAAGCAAAGGATTTAGAATAGTTGTTTGGGTTTTACTTTGTTTATTTTTTTGTGGTTAATAAACAGTTCAAATATTTTGTATGCATGTATATAGGGTGCAATAAGAAAATGGGATGTTAAAGAAAAGCTGCAGAACGGAAACTACAGGTTAACACAGAAGAGAGGCCGAAGAAAAGTGTAGGATTTTTTTTTTAATAAATCGTGAAGATAATTAAGAAATTGCTGACCTTGTAGCCTGTAAGACGTGTTTTACAGTTCTAAAGTTTACAGGAAGCACCTCAAACCAGATCATGCATAAATGCTTCAAAAGTGCCAATAAATCAAAGAAAGCTTGCCCAATTGAGGTAAATCAAGAAACGGAAGACGAATGTGTTGCTCTTGTCACCAAATGGGCGTTAAAGAACTGTAGGTTACGAAAAATTAAAGACGACTCCGGCATTAAAAAATGTTCTCAGAAAATAAAAAAATTGCAAAGGCTTTGGATAAGGGGATTGCAAGTGACGTGTGGATCATGTACAATCCATAATACAAAGGGGGGAGCTTAAGTTGATCGTTTTTATACCCTTGCAGGGTATTATAATTTCAGTCAGAAGTTTGCAACGCAGTGAAGGAGTCATCACCGACCCTATAAAGTAAATATATTCTTGATTAGCATCAACAGCCGAGTCATATCCGTCTGTCCGTTTCTACGCAAACTAGTCCCTCAGTTTTAAAGCTATCTTAATGAAACTTTGTAGATAGTCTTCTATATACTCTCACTCGTACATAAGTCGGAACGAGCCGGATCGGATAACTAAATCATATAGCTGCCATACAACCGACTTCACTGTTTTTTTCACATATCTTGTTCAAATCTCGGTTATGAGCTTTATATATTGTTTCAGATTTTTGGATTTAATTTTATAAAAATCGGACTACTATATCATATAGCTGCCATAGGAACGGTCGTGAAATTTTCAGAAAAAAAATTATAGCTTTGTCAGTTTTCAACATAATTTCTTCTACTTTGCGATACTGGTATTTCATATATTTTCAGAATTTTGTTGTAAATTTCATAAGAATCGGACGACTATATCATATAGCTGCCATACAAACGATCGGTAAACGTGGAGAAAAATTACATTTTACTTTACATGTAAAAATGTGAAAAAATGTAAAAAAATGCAAACTGTAAAAATTTTATGTATATGAAAGTAGATCATATTATATTATGTATATTGGGATAGATTATAATTATAATGCCGAAGTTAGCTTCCTTTCTTGTTTGTCATGAAATTAATTAAAGATACGAAATCAATCATTTGGGATCACTTGTCCGACTTTTTGGAAACTTTTAAAAATGTATAAAAAACAGAAGCTTCAAAACGCCTAACAATTCATTTGATTTAGCCGAACATGAATATGTTACATTGTGTGACATTAAAATTATTAAATCTTTTAAAATCGATCTCCTGAAACAAATATCTACCTTCGTAACACCCTTCCTTTTCCCACCAACCAATAAACTCATTCAATTTCAAAGACATAAAGAGAAACCATAATTAACGACTGCAAATATATTATGAATCAATTTATAAAAGACCATAATATAACATAGTCCCAGCCGAAACCTATTCACCTGATGATGAATTTGCAGAATTCGTAGAAGTCCAACAAAAGAACACAACAACCGGCCAAGTTAAACAAGAAATTGAAGCTTATGCAAATATTACTGTTCCATACACTTACGACTTCGACGCATTGGCTTGGTAGAATGTAAATAAACAATTTTTTCCTCTTTTACACAAAACAAGCTGCAAAATATTCTGCATTCCAGCGATCAGCTTGGCTTCGGAACGTTCATTTTACAATGCCAGAAATATTACAACGGATAAACGCTGCCGATTTGCAACAAGAACCCAGACAAAAAAAAATAAAAAAATGTTTCTAATGTTCTAAATATAAACTACATATAAACACGCACGCCGGGATCACGCGGCGGGCGGGCCGAAAGGTCAACTCGGGCTGAACACGGAGGATATTATTGGGGTCGGTTGCCTGCTCCACGCGGCAGGCAGCTATAATGGGGCAGCCCTGACTGGCTACGGCGTCTAGCAGCAGGTCGCGTAACTATACGAATTACTTAGGCAGGAAAATAGAATCGATAAAATCAACCACGCAACTTGCGACAACGGGGTGGAGAGCGGAAAGAAACTTCTCGGCCGCGGCTGGTTTTACGAATGGTAAACTGGAACGCACAACTGGCCAATGGTGGGTAGAAGGGGTCGCGAGGAAGAAGCAAAAAATAAAGAGCCTAATGGCAAGGAGTCTTCCATAAGTATTTTGTGGAGGAGGAGTTAAAAATAAGAAGTCTTATTGGAAGGTGGATTTCCAATAGTATTTTATGACTTCCTTTTACTAAATTTTCTCTAAGGTCGCTTATAGTGAGGAACTGCGTTGCTGCATGCATAACGGTGCAAGGGCCTGCAATGCTTTGCACACTGGTTGGCCGCTCAGCCCGTTAGCTCTTTCTTCCCTCTTTCCAGGGACCTCAGTGAGTCCATTCATTTGGCTGAGAACTCTACTGCGGCAGGTCCTTGGGTTCTCCACCATCAGCGGCACCAGCGTGTCCACGCTAATCTCCGCCTCCAGAGCAACCTCCTCCTCTTCGAACCGGCGGCACTCGAAGACGACGGATCGCCAATCTTCTATTATGCCGGATCTGGACTCCGGTCAGCCGTCCTTGTCATCATGGCCGAACTTCTTAAGGGGGTCATCCCATGTGACGGCCTGTTTTTAAGAGGTTTTTTAGAATTTATTTTCTTCGTCCAGTGAAAAGATAGAGCCTTACATTTTTTGTCACTTGTAAACATATATTTTGACAATATGAATATAAATATTGATCAAAAAAATATTAAGCGGAACTTGAGGTACAACGTTTTGAACACCCCCGCCTTAAAAAAAGGTACCCTTAGTATCTCCACGATTCCGGCCGATTGGGTTATCGGAAATCAAAAAACTAAACAGCATTTAAATCTTTACGTCAAAATGCACGGTATGAACTACAATCAAATAAATATATAAAAAATTGAATTTTGTACAGACATTTCAAAAAAAAAGTTGCGTTTTTTGCCGATTTTTTTTTAGTTTTTTGCTAAAAAAAAATATAAGTTTTTAATATTTTTTAATGATCGTAGTTCATTCCATGCATTTACGTGTGTTTAACATTCCCTAAAAATTTCAAGTCATTCGGTCCATCCGTTTTTGAGTTAGGATGGAGATCAGTTCGAAAAACACAGTTTTGAGAAAAACGCAATAGAAATAATTATTCCAGGAGTAAGCTGCACTGAAGGGCATACCTTCACAGCGCTATAACTTTCATATGGCATCGAATATCAAAAAAATCTTTTTAACCACATATTCTTCATAAGTTATAGATAATATTAATTGGAAAAAAAATTTCAATTTTTTTTTTCGTCACATGGGATGACCCCCTTAAGGTAGCTACGGAAGCAGCCATGTCCGCTCAACACCTGGGTCAGGTAGAAGTGCAGCTGCCCTTGCTTCCGCTCCATCCAGGCCTCAATATTGTGGATCACCCTGTATGTCCATCGCCCTTTGGACAAGGCATCCCACTTGGCCTACCAGCTCCCGTAGCTCCTTCTGGCCGCGCTTTTCAGCTATGCCTTGGCGACCTCATTTGGTCCTTGTCGCGCATTATTGCCTTCTCGCGGACCTCCTTAAAGAAGCTAGGTTCGGAAAATTTTTTTATTTGAAATTTGAAAGCTGGAATCGTGTGCCAATGTGTGCCCACCCTTTACTTTTTTTTTCCCAGAGATTTTTTCAAAATTCCAAAGGGTGGGCACACGTGGGCACACGACGTTATTGTGATTTCCAAAAAAAAAAAATTTTCAAAAAAGTCAATTTTTTTATTTTTGAAAAATTTTGAAAATTTTCGAAGTTTTATGTTTTTGAATTATATTATGATTATAATTACTCCACCTTCCATTGTGATAGGACTTAAATAGCATAGTGCAGTGCTCCTCGCGGGCTGCCTGCTTGCGAAACGAAGCCTGATTTGTTAGAACGTAATCACAATGACTGCTAGCACGTTGTTATTGTACTCGACCACTGTGTTCTCCTTCAGTTGCTGAATAATGTATTGGCGGGATACGGGAAAATGTTTGACCTTTTAATATAAGGATATTCAATTAGCAGAGAAATTATACTATCTAGGGATTTCTGTGGGGTGATAGACTACACGTACTAGACACAAACACCGATGGTGGCTTTGTGCTGCCTCGAAACCGGATAAAAGATACACTTCAAACGTAGTGCTGACCAACTAGAGTTATTGCTGATCCCACTTGTTCAGCGCTTCTGTCGGGGTCGCGAAGAGCACGGCTGCTCCGTGTGGATGTGCAGAAGGGTGTGGTGGGCCTCCTTGCCGATATGGCAGTTTGCTTTACAGCGACATGACCCACCGGAATACTCGTGGGCCACACAGTACTTCTTAATTAGTACTGCGGAGAGCCGCTTTACAGCCGGCAGCTGAAGAAAACGCTGGCATTCCTCATCTATATTCCTGGCTTCCGGATAAGCGGCGAGCAACTTGATAGGTCGTTGGAGCTATGGTATATGCGGATCTATATAAAGAAATGATAAATAAGAAAAAATGAAGTGTTATAGATGGGATAACTAGACACATGGACGAAAGCATAACAACGTATGATGACATCAACTTAGGACTAGTAAAATGTCAGTTGGAAGGAATAATGTATTAAGAGTCATTGTGTTCAATTGGGCCGTTCATTGGAAGGCTAATCATCTCTTCCACTGGCCGTCGGATGACGCCACGTGTTGTAAGAACGTCTGCTACTCTGACCTAGCCGTCTACGCCAGGACAGACCAGTTGGATACGCCATTCGTTGGATGGCAAGAGAGGGTAGCCAGTTCTTCAAAGGTGTACTTCCCTGCGGCTGTGTGCTTATGAAAGAGAGATTTAAAGTTTTTCACACCAGCCTCCCAGTGCCCTGCCAGGTCAAGTTCTGGAGGCTGTGCTTGGATAGAACCAATTCTCTTGTTGTTTCCATGAAGTCTCTGGATAAGGACGTGGAGGCTCCGACAAACGTTTTCCCGTTGTTAGAGTAAAAGTGTTGTGGACAATCACGCCGAGAGAAAAAAACGGGAGAAAGCCGCCAAAAATTTTTCTGTCGTCAAATAAGATGGCGCTTCGAGAAGAATGGCCCTGACTCTGAAACAGACAAAAACGCAGAAGTACCCCTTGGTGATTTTGCAGGCTCAACCGACATAACTCTTGATATCAAATGGTCCCACAAAATCCATGTCCGTATGAGTGAATGGCCTAGAGAAAATGGATCTAAAACGGGGCAGATTCCCCATCAACTTCTTTTGCAGGATCTTCTTGTGTATAAATTGTTTATTTTACAAACCCCTGAAGCTTGGGGCCGCTTGCCCTCAAGACCCCGTTTCCGTCCAAGAACTACGGTAGAGTCGGTCCAGTAAAAAATCTCATAGATATATGGATGCATTTCGGAAATTGCTGATGCTGCTAGCTCAGTGAGCAGCACCGCCCAGCTCCCGTAGCCCAATATCCTGCGTGAAGTCTCCATTCGTTTGAGGTACAGTTGCGCAGTGGAAAACTGGCACTCTCGAGAGCCAGCCGAAACTCTTTAATGGCTAGCCAGCGAGCAGGTCGTCGACGTACATAAAGAAAAGATGCTACTTACCATAGGATATTGGTGAGCCAACTGTTGTAGCACGCGGAAAGCCAGGAAAGGCGCACAGTTTACACCAAAGGTGACTGTATCGAGTCACAAAGCTCTCCATTTGTATTGCGGAATAGGATTCTCTGGAAACGCGTATAAATCAGGATAGTTAGATCGGACTGCAGTACCGGCCTCGCATGAAGGATATCATTGAGGCTGGTCCCGTTTGATGAGGGATTGCATGCGTTAAACACGGCACGAACTTTCGTCGTGGTGCTATCTGATTTGAACACAGCGTGATGAGGCAAATAAAAATTGCTGGAGTCGTTCGGAGAGACTTGGTGCATATGACCTAAATCTAAATACTCTTGAATGACTGAGACGTACTGCTTCTTCAATGAAACATCTTTCTTCAATCGAAGTTCGTTGGGTTGGAATGTCCTAGATTAATGTTTTCCGGCTTCTTAAAGGGCAATAAAACAACATACCTCCCATCCACTGGAACATCCTCTACCTCCCAAAACTTTGTAAGAATGTTGTCAAGTTTGGACTCGGTGACAGCTAATCGGGATGAAAAGGAACATATTCCGCTTGTGGGACTCGTTGCGTTGGGACCACAAAGAATCGATCCCAATTTTGGTCTCTTGACCAAGAAGTGTCCGGCGTATATTGGAATGGGAGCCGCTGAGAACGATCGATGGCAGGATATCGGCACCAATGAGCACGTCAATCTTCGAGCTCCGGTAGTAATTCGGATCTGCAGTTGTAGAGGTGGAATATTTTTCAATGAATCCTCTGGCAGAGTATAGGATGGGAGATTTCCGGCCAGTTGTGGTAACATATATGCAAAGGTTTCAATCTGGATATGGGAATCGACGGGGGAACCTATGCTGAGTTGACAACGTCTACGGGACTGAGCCGCGACAGTTAGGTTTACTCCTGAGTCTTGAGCTTGGATGGACTCATAAGGCAACTTAATCAAGTTAAACAACCGTTCAGAGATAAAAGTTGCATTGAAACCCGGAGTATTTAATCCCCAAATTAATAAACACCGTACTCAGGAGGACTCCTTAAGTGTTAACAGCAAGAAAGGATTGCACATTCGATTGACTCTTAGATGGAGTGGACTGTATATGTTGCTGTTGTGGATAAGTGGGACTGTTGGTCAAGTATGATCACTGACTGGACTGGCAAAATGCCGCTTCGATGCAGGAGTCAATTGTGGCGACCCTTGCAGTGTAGCAGTTATGCGTGCTGGTGCAGTCGCTGAGCAGATACGTTCTTGCTAAACAGTTTAAGCACAACTTCTGCTGTTTTACGTATTTCTTCCGATCTGCGACTCACATAATAGCGGACATATCCGGATAAGATCTCTTCAGCACAGAGTCTACAGAATTGTGAATTTAAAGGTCGGTATTGACCGCGAGCTACTGTCAGCCCGCAGTGATCTGAATTGAGCGTTCTCGTTTGGCCTAAACTCAGACTTACTGAGAAGGGCTTGTTTCCATAGAGACAGCGTTAGCTTTGGCAGGTTGAAGGAACACAGAAAAACGAGAAGGCAATCCCAATTAGTGGTCTCGATATTAGCCGTTAAACACCCTTGGATAGTGCTCTCTAAATGCTTCAAGGACTTCCCGATTTTTTGTGTAACAGAAGGTAAATTAAACAAAAACTTTTGGCCATTAGCTCGAAAACCGTATAACAGTTTATGTCTTCCCTGATCCCTGATCTGCTCGAGTCGAACCCTATTCCTATGGATGGACGGACTTGTTTTAGCAGGAGTGTTGACTCTGGCTTTGAACTGACTCACCCTATCGGTTATGGTTATTAATTTCATCAAGGCCTTGTCCCCTTTAACTTCAACCATTTTCCCAGTTGCTATAGTAAAGTGGGGTGACTCGACAGATTTTGCCGGCTTCGAGTAAGTTTTTCGCTATTGGAAGGCACAGAGGATTTGCTCTTCGCCCTGACTGGGTGAGACGCTTCCGCCTTAGAAACGGT
The DNA here is from genome assembly GCA_008042575.1 of Drosophila watanabei. NCBI lineage: Eukaryota > Metazoa > Arthropoda > Insecta > Diptera > Drosophilidae > Drosophila > Drosophila watanabei. The sequence continues at coordinate 15,586 of VNJS01015538.1, forward strand.
CAAATAGGTTTTTGCCTCCTTCACGTCTCCAATTGGCATATTAAGTTCTCGTTGGAACCAAAGAATGTAAGGGCGTGAGGTAGTCTATCGATTTGGACATGGTTTAGGGACGCTAGCTGATGCATGGAACATGTACTTGAAAAATATGTTTATCAATTTGAAAAAAATACGGAAACACTGGGTATAGCGTACACCCAATTGATCGAACAAAAAAAAATTTATTTGATCGATTTGAATAAACGTTGGGGACGTTGGATGACGCGAAAAAATAACAAATTATTTGAAAGGAAATTATGCAATAAAAACAAGAAAGGAAGCTAACTTCGGCACGCCGAAGTTGGTATACCCTTGCAGATTCCAATTGTATAAATTATAATCTATCCCAATATAATAAAATATGAACTACTTTCATATTCATACAATTTTACAGCTTAAATTTTTTTTTACATTTTTTCACATTTTTACATGTAAAGTAAAATGTAATTTTTTTCCACGTTTACCGATCGTTTGTATGGCAGCTATATGATATAGTCGTCCAATTCTTATGAAATTTACAACAAAATTCTGAAAAAATATAAAATACTAGTATATCAAAGTCGAAGAAATTATGTTGAAAACTGACAAAGCTATAATTTTGTTTCTGAAAATTTTACGTCCGTTCCTATGGCAGCTATATGGTATAGTAGTTCGATTTTTATAAAATTTAATCCTTAAATCTTAAACAATATAGAAAGCCCAAAATCGAGAGTTGATCAAGATATGTTAAAAAACAGTGAAGTTATAATTTTTTTTCAACAAATTTACGGATCGGTTGTATGGCAGCTATATGATATAGTCGTCCGATCCGGCTCGTTCCGACTTATGTACGAGTGAGAGTATATAGAAGACTATCTACAAAGTTTCATTCATACCCTTACAGGGTATTATAATTTCAGTCAGAAGTTTGCAACGCATTGAAGGAGTCATCTCCGACCCTATAAAGTATATATATTCTTGATCAGCATCAACAGCCGAGTTGATCTAGCCATGTCCGTTTGTCCGTTTGTCTGTCTGTCCGTCTGTCCGTCTGTCCGTTTCTACGCAAACTAGTCCCTCAGTTTTAAAGCTATCTGAATGAAACTTTGTAGATATGATTATGAGCTTTCGCAAGCCTCAGAGTTAGACGCGCTTTACATCGCTCTTCCTTCATTTAAAGTTTTCTTAGTGAAATACTATTCTTTTAAGCCCAAATTTTTGGCAAGTGATCAGTGTTTACATGATCTTTATCAGTCAACGACATGTGGATCATTTTAAATAAAGACAGTGACTTTAATCTCTCAAAACAAATTCGGTTTTGCATTTTTATCATCCCGCTTTCCCTTTCTCTTCTTGTGCATCGCGAATACCGCTTATCTCTGCATCGCGTTG
>VNJS01015544.1:0-26376 GCA_008042575.1 Drosophila watanabei
GATTGATAAATGAACACAAGGCTCTCGCCGTGTCGACTGCAAATTAGTTTGCAATAATTATAAACAAATGGATTCGCAGTGCGTACTCGATTTTCTTCGTTTGCGCGCCCCAAGTCATTTATAAACAATTTCAGCTCTCTGGGGCTCTGCAGCCTGCTGACATCATCGTCGTCGATCGGGCGCGGTTATTGAATTATAACAAATTGCGAAAAATGGGCGAGAGATGTAGTAATTATAATTCAATTTAAGCCCCTCAAAGACGTCGTTTTTGTGAAAACTGTTATGGAATTCGAGAGCAGAAATAGGTACAAAGAACCAAAAAGGAACTACCGATTTTCGTCCAGCTTGGATATAAAATACATCGCTATGTTTAATTACCATATATGGGTGATTCTCTGAAAACAACAACCACGGCCAAAAAATTAAAAGTTCTCTAAAATTTTTTTGTCAACATAGTAACGTTAGGAAGTGTTCCAATAGATCAAATTTTAAAGCCTTTAACGTATTCTAAAAAAGATTTCGAAATATTCGCATGCATTTTCGCGTAAATGCGATTTTTCATCATTTTGATGAAAAACTTCATAAAAAAGTGCTTGTTTTGTTTTGATAAAAACACCTAAACCAGAGGCATTATTCTTTAACTTTGGCTTCCTAACATCACAAGAAGAATGCAAAAAGTCGAAATGAATTAAATATATGCTCTTCTAATTTACTTAAATATTAAAAAACAACGAGCAAAGTATGATGGAACAAAGTGTCGCGTGCGACATGTCGCGTGCGACATCGATAAAAATTTAATTTAAAAAAAAACTACTTAGTATTTTAAGGTCAAACTAAAAATATAAATAAGACAACATTATGCATAACACATTAAAATTAATTTCACTAAAATCTTTCATCAAGTTTTGCTGCAATCAGTGTTTGAACGGGTTTTTGAAAAAGTGACTTCTGTGAATTCCACACATTTTGGTAAATTTCTCGAAAACGAAAAATTTTACCAAATCGATCTTAACACCAATTATAGAGCTTACAAAGAGCTATAAGTTTCAAATTTTGTAAAATTAAAATAAAGTCTTAAAACATGTTTTTTTTTCAGTTTGAATGCGTACAAAAGTCGCGTGCGACATCAGAGAATTGCCCATTTGTATTTGTATACATATATATATATATATAACATAGTGCTGAAAGTACTCTTGACTTTAAAATATAAAAAAAAAAGATTTAATATCAATTTAAATTTAATCATCATTGGAGAAATTTGAAAGATTTCTGTAGCATAGTTATTTCTGGACATTTTCCTCTTGTAATTTTAGTCATTAATTGAGCAATATGATAATATTTTTCCAAAGTCCCATATAAAGCAATTCCATCGGGTATTGTCTCGTAATCGGGGATTGGTAATGCTGTTAAAGCTGTCTATGTCTCTCCAAAACTTGACCCAAAAAACTCCCCCCAAAATAAGTAAATAAAATGCCAAAGTGCTCGTAATTTGGCAAATCTCCGACAATTCACACGCGCCAAAAAGACATTTAAAGCCCACTGACATTTCTATTCGCACAGCGGAAATGAAATGTATGCAAAGTGAATTCACAAACCGCCGGAGAAGAGAGCCGAAACGAAAAGATGTACCGTCTGGTTACATCACTTTTTGGGTAAAGCGAGCGACAAACAAGGGGCTGGGCATGGCCCATGGATTGGATGGCGTTGAATGCACGACGACGATGACGACAACATGCTTTGCATAAGAAGGGAGTCCGGCACGCAGCCGGGGTTCAAGAAACCAATAAACGGAATGTTCAAGTTAATTTAAATTGAATTGTTTAAATCACAAGCATTGTTCTGGGCAGCATTTGCATTTTTATTGCAATCTTTATTTCAATATTACTTTGCGGGCTGTTTCAAAATTATCACTAAGGAACATTCGCTGCACTCCACAATCACTTCAGACGATGATTCATCGTCTCCGGGTCCACCGTCGAACAGATACTGACCACCGCAGCGGCAATCGTACGCGTAGCTCCACATTGTCGCCGTCGGCCCTTTGTCTGCCTGTGGTTCTTGGGAGGGAGAAGCCCCCCCATCATCAACGCCATCTTCATCGATTTCCACTTGGATCCGCTGCATTTCACAGAGCTCAATGCTGGCGTATATGTTGCTGTGCGCTTGGAACTTGGACTGCAGCAATTTGGCATCGTAGTGCTTACGCTTGATGGGGTCTCGAAGGGTGTTCCACGCAGCGTTTATCGCATTGAAGTCACTGCTGCTTTGGGACTCCGAACTCCATCCCGGATTTGGGTCATGGAGCTGTCGCAATTTGTCGGGATGACATTGTAGAATTAATTGTTTGTAGCTGCACTTGATCTCCTCAAAGCTTGCGCTGGAACTCACATTCAAAAGCTGATAGAAGTCGTCGGGCATCTGCAAGGGGGAACGAACCAGTGGTGCACATTGAGGGAAATTACAAGTTTTTATTTGACTTACTTTTATTTTAAGGAGAATCTTACTGCCAAGCGATGAATTATCACTTTTTACCATGCATTTTTTTTAATAAAATAATATATATTCGAAGTTGAATCGAACTAATTTACAACTTTTAAAAGATATTCCAGAATTTGAATTGCAATGTTTAGTGCATTTCTAGTTCCACCTTCTAGTTCTTAGGGCTTCTACAAACAATTAATGACACAATCCATGATACACAGTATTTCTTTGCATAGACGTAACTTAAAACCGTGCGAATAATTAAATTTATTATTTTAACGAAAATGTGCGTTTGATCTTCGTTCCAAGCAGTGTCGCTTCCCAACACTAAACGTTCTAGTGCCACAAAACAGCTGTTTGTTGTTTACAATGGCACGTACAGAGGAATAAATAATAGTTAATGAATATGATAAAATAGGCACAGGCACAAAACACTCCCGCATAGTCACGTAGTTGACAGACGAACCTTTGTTTGTTATTGTGGAAAACGGAAACGTCCCCAAGAAGGAGCAGCGTGTGTGCGGGCGTTACTGTAGTGTGTTGCTAGGCGGTGATAAATACTCGCTTTGCTCGCTAATTGCAACTCCCGTTCGTTTGATCCCCATAAAAAGAAAAGCGTTACACACCACACATTGTCGAAAAGTCATGCCCCATTTGCACTTGGAGCCGAAAAACAAGGTCAACAAACTGGTTCGACAGCAGCAGCAGCCGAAAATATATGCTGTATGCACAGACACATATAAACAGGCCTCGCACACACATTGACCCAATTTCGAAATTAGCGAAAAGGGAGAGGGGAAAACTAAAATCCCCAATAACAGGAACCCCTGAGTTTTATACGTAAAATTCTGATAAAACCAATCATTCAAACGGTGCGCAACAAAAAACTTGCCTTTTATTCACGCGTAAAGGAACTGCCGTGCAGCGGTAATTTGTTTACCAATTGGCTTTATTCTCGGGAGAAGTACCCACACACTTTTCAAAACTAGCTTTGCCGAACTTTTTTAGTCTATCTTCATCACTTATTTTGTGAACCGAAGCACGCGTTTTACACTCTCCCGAAGTCCTCTAAAAGCACCGTTTAAAATTCGATTCTCCTCTATTATTTTGCGTTTGAATAGCGGGAGCTTGAAGAGAAAGACATTGGAAAAGAGGTGGGAAATGCCAGAAACGATGTCAACGATATTTATTTTAACCGATGCATCGATTTTTTTACATTGGCGTTGCCAGACCGCGCCAGAAAAATCACATTTTCTCTTTGGGCGCTCTTTAACGAAATATCCGGCAACTCTTTGCCTCCAAGCAAGTGAAAATTTAGCCAATTAAGTTAATTATTTTCATAAATCAATTATACTTTCATAAGTCTTGAACAGTATGGCGCCATTCCAAGAAGTCTAAATGGTAATCAATATTACAACCATAAGTGTGCATTTCAATAATGCACAATAATGCAATGTTTCAACGATGTTTTGGATGTAAAACATCGAAAAATGATGTATTCATACATTTTTTGATGTTCTGCCAATTACACAGGCCGACAGCATTTGAGAACCGGAAACTGGAATATTCTTTTGTGAAGGATTTCGATGCGCTGAATTCGAATCTCAGATTATGTTCGATACATCAGGGATATTTCGACTTGTATAGCTAAATGCTTAGCTATATACTAAACAAACAGCATGTTAGCATTTTTGAGAGGAAACTCCTACGGGCACACCACAACTAAGCGGCGAATACATCGAAATCAGTGGGAAACTGGATTTTTTAGGGCAAATTGAAATATTTTCAGATTTTTTTAGGTGGAAAGCCAACTTTGCATCTGACAACACTGAAATACATTACAAAAATAGCTAGAGCACCGTATATTTTCCTTGGATAAACGCTTGCCGCTAGTTGAAAGCCGCCAGATATAGCGGGCAAATAGCTAAATTGGCAACTCTGGCTGTCATCGCAACTTCCGTCCTCGTACCTTCCGCCTTCTTTTCGTGCGGTTCTTAAACATGACTGGTTTAACGAACAGGGTAAGTGCCGTAAAATGGCAATAAAATGGACCAAGCTGCTGGAAAACGTGTGGATGATGTGTTGCATGACAAAGCCAAGCAGTGCGTGCAGTGAAATGTGCCCAGAGAGCGAGCGAAAGTCATGTTTTTGAGTGTTTAATGAGTGTTCCCCTTACACGTGCCGAAAATGGCAACAATGCAAGCAGCATTCGTGAAAATGTGGAGTGGGTGAAACTTAAAGATTCGAAAAACTGGTATTAATGCATTGCTTCATCAGAGCAACGTGCTAGTGAGAAAAAGTGCTCAACACATTTGTTTATCCGCTTGCCGCCAAACATAACCTCACTCGGGTCTCGCTCAGATTGTTATTTTGTATTTTGCTTTTGCCCTTCCCTGTTTCCAGACCGTTGTTATTGATGGTCGCGGCCATTTGCTGGGTCGCCTGGCCTCTGTTGTGGCCAAATACCTGTTGCAGGGCGGCAAGGTCGCGGTGGTGCGCTGCGAGGAGCTGAACCTCTCCGGACACTTCTACAGGAACAAGATCAAGTTCCTGGCCTATCTGCGCAAGCGGTGTAATGTCAACCCGGCCCGTGGTCCCTTCCACTTCCGTGCCCCATCCAGGATCTTCTACAAGGCTGTCCGAGGTATGTAGTTTTCATTATACCTAAAAAAAATCTCGTAATATTTCCAATATTATTTATGCTTACTTATGTCTCATTTCTTTCTTTTAGGTAAGCGAACTATTATGGGTGGAACCAACCACAAGAATGATGATTATTTTATCTTACCTACATTATTTGAACTATAAATCGTGTAACCAACTCTAGACTGATGTTCCTGAAGAATATATATATATTTTTTATTTACTTAATTAAGCACTTATTAATATGTATTTTTCTTTGTTTATTTTTACAGGTAAGAATCTGGATTTTGGATAAGGCCCGCCGGTCCTAATATCGTGATGATTATTACTATCTTACCTACATTATTTGAACGAGAAATCGTGTAACCAACTCCTAACTGAGGCTCCTTACCACTTCAATCTAATTAGAAATGATGTGCCTTTACTGACATACTGCTTCCTCTGTTTTCCAGGCATGATCCCACACAAGACCAAGCGTGGCCAGGCTGCCCTCGCTCGCCTGCGCGTCTTTGATGGCATCCCGTCGCCCTACGACAAGCGCCGTCGCGTCGTTGTGCCCATCGCTATGCGTGTGCTGACTCTGCGCTCCGACCGCAAGTACTGCCAGGTCGGCCGCCTGTCGCACGAAGTTGGATGGCATTACCAGGATGTGATTAAGAGCTTGGAGCGCAAGCGCAAGGCCAAGCTGCGCGTCACCCTTAAGCACAACCGAGAGCTGAAGAAGCTGACGGTCAAGGCGCGTGAGAACATTGCCAAGGCTGCCGAGCCCTTCAACAAGATCATCAAATCCTACGGCTACGAGGTTTAAGGACAACAAACAAGATGGACACTATTACATACGTTCAGATGCGTAGCAGCAGTTTTTTAAAAGAGAATAAACCAACATCTAGTTTAAAAAACAAACTTCGTCTTGGAGGGTGTCTAATTGTGGTGCCTGATATGGGATTAAGAATTAATTTAATTATGTAAAAGGCTGGTTATAGTGCGTCACGATTCTAGAAATTTGTAACGAACTTAAATTTGTGGCTGCTGGCGGTTGAATGCCCTTTGCGCTGGCGTCAGACCAAGGAGGCCGATATGAAACAGTGATTGTTGGTTTTGGAAACTAACATTACAGCATTTTAAAGTCCTGTTTTTGCCTATCTCCGAGGTTCCCGAACAAGGTAAAGGTTTGCCAACAAGAGACAACACACGAGAGCGATAAGGACGCTCGGGGAACAAGCGGGACTGCGGGAATAAGGAGGCGGCCCTCCCCCAATAGCTAAAAAGTCCAACAAAAAAATGGCGATAGTCAGTGAGGTGACCAAACGACATTTGATCGTGGCAATCATTGACAGTTGCGATGAGAACAGGAAAATGACTAAGTCGCTGTGGAAGATGGTGAATGCGGATGGAGCAAGTCACCGAAGCTCCAATGCCCACTTCTGATAGCGCCAAGTGACTAAATGGGCTCAAAACCCTAAAGGAGGCACTATAGGAGGGGGCTAAGTTGGTGATGGTGGAGAGGGGGCTAATCCCGTTCATTCTTAAGGCAAAGATACTCCTCCCCATTGCAATCCAAGAAAACAGGCGCTGAAGCTGCGGAGGAGGCGGAGGATACCCTCTATCCAAGATAGAGGGTAGGATAACCCCAAGAACGCCATCCCGGATTGAGGCTGCACGAGTCCGATAAGAAAGAAGAAGACGCTCACCAAACGATGGTAGTCATCCCGTGAAATGGAGGTGAGCCCGGTACTCATGACACTCAGGGTGCTGCAGCTCAACCTTAATAAAAGACAGGGCAAGAGCCATGGATTTCCTCGGGCAATGCAGCAACGTGTTCTTTACACCATTGGTAAGCAGGAACAGAACCACCGTACCTGTACGCAAGCTCTTCACGCTTCTTGCTTCTTGGCACATGACAGGACGGCCCGACCGGAGAAACTCCTGGTATAATCCAGCCCGAAAGACCAGCAATTTCTCGTGGGTGCAGACGCCAAAGCACTCCACTGCGTGTGGGATAGCGCAAAGAGCAGAGAAACTTCTGCTCAATTATAGAGACTGCCCCAAAAACGGCTTGACTTCAGAAGCTGCTATCGAAGCAGCGAACCATACAGAGTCAGCTCAAACGCGAAGATGGATAATGGACTGAGGACAGCGAAGAGGCCATAACAGCATTAATGCAAGCTCATTTCGCAGGATACACTGAGGTATCCGATAAGCACCAGGACCCAGCAACTGCAGAAGAGCACCTCCAAACAGATCTAATAAACCCTAGAAGAATCCACTGGGCTATAAACTTATTTGCGGGGATAAAACATCAACGAAATATTTCCAGCCATGCTACAGGTGGCCAAAGATAGAATCACCCCATGTACCTACGCTATACACACTTCTTGCTTGCACGGGCTATATCAATATCGAATGGAGGACCTCTCGGATTTTCTTCCTGCCTAAAGCAGGAAAGTGCAGCCATGTGAGCCTCGAGAATTACAGACCGATAACTCTCACCTCTTTTTAATAAAGACGCTTGAAAAGTTTATGAACTTTTGCATCAAATACGATGTCGGAAGTCTACTGTTGACCAACCAGCACGCCAACACATAGGGGAAATCGGTGAAGACGGCCCTACACTCATTAGTAGCCACCATTGAGAGAGAGGAGTGTTCGGGAACACATTCGGGGCATTCAAAAACGTTAGTACAGGCGCAATAATGGATCGCCTAGAAGCGACCAACACGCACCCCGCCATCAACAATTAAAAGATTAGAAATCTTCTAAGTTGTGAGCGGGTACAATCCGATTGGGGTACCGCTTCGATGGTGAGAGGAGCGCACAGAGTCACGCCGAAAGGAGGGGTCCTATCGCCCCTCCTAAGGAATGTGGTGGTAGACGACCTAATTGAGAGACTCGAAAGGAGAGCACCAAAGATAACAGCTTATGCGGATGACATAAGCATAACTTTCACTGGAGTCTCTCTATAGACCATCAGCTCGATTATGGGATCAACACTTAGAACGTTATGTGAGTGGGCGGACAAGGTAGGACTCCGTTTCAGCGCGGACAAGACGGACCTCATTCTCTTCACCAAGAGGCACAAGGTACCGCGCTGGATCCCCCCAAAAATGATCACAACCAGGCTGATCCCGAAAACACAAGCCAAATAACTCGGCATCGTACTAGACAGCAAGCTGGCATGGAAGCCCAATGTACCAGAGAGGGTGAAAAAGGCCACCATAGCGCTAAAGGCATCCAAGAAGATCCTCAGCAACAAATGGGGCCCATCGCCCTATCTAATGCAAAGGGTTTACATATCGGTGGTGCGTCCGACTCTGCTGTATAAAGTCTTAGTGTGGAAAAGAAGACATATAACAAGCTTATGGAGAGCGCCCAGGGGCAGGCACTGTTCTGCACAACAAAGTGCAACCCCACAAAAGTACTCAAAACCATAATCGAAATTGATCTTTAGATATCCACGCACAACTGACAGCAGGAACGGCGGTTCAACGCCTAGTTGCATCAGGAAATATGTCGTTGCAGGGATTCGGTCACAGTTCAATTGATCGAGACACTATATATGACTACATGATACCCAGAACGTGCCCGGATGTGAAAACAACAATATTAATGGGATCTAATGACTGGAAAAAAGGTCAGGACCATGCTCAACGCCTCAATATTGACACCGACGGCTCCAAGATGGAAGGAGGAGTAGGAGCGGAGATATACTGTACAGCCCCTGAAATGAGTCTGTCGTATAAGCAACCAAGCCTATGCAGCATATTCTAGGCGGAAACATTCGCCATCGGGAAAGCGGCAAAGCTTGCGCAGAGCATTAACTGTCCACACGAGGCGGTCAATTTGATCGTAGACAGTCAAGCGACGATAAGATCCATGCAATCGTCAGCGGTCAGTTCCAAAAATGTACTAGACATCCTAAGCACGACTAAGTCATAGAGGATCAACTGGGTTCCCGGCCACCAGGGCATCGATGGGATAGAATAAAAAACGTTCTGGTCTCCCTAAGAACGCTCCAGAGTGAGCTAGGGGGACGAGCCGACGCAAGACCAAAGGAGTAGAGTTTCTACAACTTGCTAAATATGTGCAAAGTGCGCAACGATACACTCAGTTACTACGTGATGCATCTTCCACGGAAAGATTGCAGACTGTTAGTAGAAATTCTCACAGGTCAACGACATAGGACAACGACAACTGCGGGAACTGAGATGAATCCGAGGCAATCGAAACCTTGGAGCATTTCATTTGTGAAGGTTTGGCTCTAACGATTGCAAGAATTAGACCCCTAGGCAATTCGGTTCTGGCATCGCTGGAAGATGCTTTCAAGAGGAAACCAGGCGAATTACTTGCCTCCGCAAAAAACACCCTGGTTTTCTAGGTCCATTCAGAAACATCTGGACAACAAAGGGCGACATTGGCGACCGTACTAAATAACCTAACCTAACCTAAGACATACGGGCTACTTCTGGTCTTGGTCCATTTCGTGAGTCGTTGACGGATGTTAGTCGATTTTAAAGATGTATCTCTTTCTAGTTCTTGTGTTGGGTGGCTCCCAGGAAGATTGATTGGAGTCTTCTATCTGCTTTGACCGAAGGTCGCAAATGTGTTTCCTATTTCAGTTGCTTTTTGATCTTTGTGTGTTGCGGATTATATTTGCTGGATAAACGTCAGAGTCCTTTGACGTTTTCTAGTATTTTTCATATATTTTATAACTTTCCAGCCATGTCCGTCTGTCGTTTCTACGCCAACTAGTCCCTCAGTTTTGAAGCTATCTGAATGAAACTTTGCAGATAGCCTTCTATATACTCTCACTGGTACATAAGTCAGAGCAAACCGGATCGGTCAACTATATCATAAAGCTGCCGTAAATTTGTAGAAAAACATTATAACTTTACTGTTTACTGTATCATATATCTGCCATACAAACGATCGGTAAATGTGGAGGAAAATTACGTTTTACTTTGCTTGTAAAAAATGTAAAAAAAAATTAAAACTGTAATAATAAAATGAATATCAAAGTAATTCAAATTATATTAGATAGCGATAGATTATAATTGATCCAATTGCAATTTGCAAGGGTATACAGAACTTAGGCGTGCCGAAGTAAGCTTCCTTTCTTGTTATTTATATAATTTTTGTTAATTTTTTGTTATTGCGGGGTATAAATAACGGAAAGGAGAATGTTTCACTATATTTTGTGGTATGTATAGGTGGGCGGCCTGTATCACTCTTTTTCTTTTTGTCTTCCGGATGAGGGATCGCAGTTTTTTTCATTTAATAATAAATTGTATAATTGTATCATGGTAAACAATTAAACACATAACACAACCGACCCGTATTTTGTGATTAAATTAAATTAAATCCGTTCCGGAAGAAGTGTAACAAGTATCACCCTATTTATCCAGAACGTTATGTTTTGTATACAAATCTTTCTAAAAAAAAACTTAACGCAATTTTCTTTACTAGCGAAATTATGTCTTCCATTAAAACTTCAAGATCAGCAATAACAACAGAAATACTGCATGTGATCAAATATACAGCATAGTTCTAAGTCAACAAGAAAGTAGCTAACTTTGGCAGCTATATGATATAGTCGTCCGATTCTTATGAAATTAAAAAAAAAATTCTTAAATAATTTTAAACAGGGGCCGTAATCATTACAAGTGAAAAAATAATATTCAGTGTTTAATTTTCATTTTCATTATCATTTTTATATATTTTATCCAATTTAATTTATCAATTTTTGAGTTTTTTCTAAAACTTCAGGACTAGTTTGCGTAGAAACGGACAGACAGAGAGACGGACAGACTGGCTAGATCGATTCGGCTGTTGTTGCTGATCAAGAATACATACACTTCGTATTGTCGGAGATTACTCCTTCATTGCGTTGCAAACTTCTGACTGAAATTATAATACCCTGCAAGGGTATAGAAATTGGTATGGAACACGCATAAGTCCGTGGTTTATTCTCTACAACTGGATGATTTGTACACGTATTTTTAGCAATCGAGGCGCTTGAAAATGCACTGTTGGCTAAGTGGCTTTTGGGTGTCTGGTTAACTGGACATCTTTTTCATTAGCTCCTCATCTTGCATGGACATAGCCGTGAGCTTTTTGCCGATCTTCTCGTGAATGTCCAGGTACTTGGCGACGCACCGATCGATGCAGACCATCTCGCCCTTGCCTGGTAACAAAAAGAAAAGAAAAACAATTAGTGATTGAATTTGAATAAAAACTAATATCTATGGTATATTAAAAATTTAGTAGTTTAATTATGAAATGGTCATTAAAAAAGCTGAGCTCATTGAAATAAATGTTTTTATTTTTTAACCTCAGTTTTAAACAACTTCGTGTAAATTACTTCCTGTTTTCTTGAAAAACTACTTATTATCTACTCGATACAGTGGTGTCCTGGAATTTAGTACACCAGACCTGGCACAACTGAAAACTAATTGTATTTCTTAAAAATCGTTGATTTTCGATGCAAAGTTAATTGTAACACTAAATTGCACTCTTATAAAAGCAAAGAAGTTTTCGCCTTCTCCTAACTTGTCCACAGTAATTGCAAAAAATACTACAGATTTTTTGGGTCATTTGGAAAATAAATGTAAAATCATGCTGAAAGTCAAGTGCTGATTTGGTCACTAAAAGTAAAGCTTAATACTACTTTACTCACCCAACTCCGCTTCGAAGTAGCGGGGTGGTATACACTTCTTGTGGCAAGCGTTCGTCATGCGGTTATATAAATCGGACATCATCTCGATCTCCATCTCCTGCATCATCTGCAACTTGGCCTGGTCGGCGTTACTGATCTGGGGCAATGCCATAGTATTGCTGGGATGCTGGGGATATAATGTGGGGGACTCCGACAATGTATTAATAGTCAAATCGCCTGTCTGTTGCAGATGAGTCGTAATCGCCGTGGTTCGCCTTTCGCATGCGTTCGCGTACTCTCAAGCTTTCGTATCGCCGACTCTCAACGGATCGCTTCGACAGCACAAAAGCGTAGACGCCACCAACAGTCAAAACAGCCCTGCTCAAATAAACCAATTTATTTCATAATATTCGCCGGCTTTCCTTTTTTACGAACCAACAAGCAGCAATTCGCCCTGCGTTGCCCAATGACATAGCTAGAAGTACTAACGCGAGGCAACGAGAAATGTGCGGGATTTTTTAATACCAAGTGTACACATGTGACAGTTGGAGCAAGGTATTGGTATTTTTACCCACTTTTTCTAAAGTACGTACGGAATAGAGGTGGAGACTCCAGGAACAAAACTATTTTTTGCTTTAAAGAAAATAATATTGTCTTAAATATTTAAGTTCATAAAAATCATCATTCGAAAAATTGTCTTTTAGATAAGATCGCTCGGCCGCAAAAGTAGCAAAAACTTTAAACAAAAAAAAGAATATTAAAACACAGTAAAATTATAATTTTCTCTTTTAATATTCCTATGAATTCTACAGGAGCTATATGATATAGTCGTCAGGTTTTCAAAAGTTAAAACTGAAAAAAAATAGCCATATTTACATGAATATATATTCAAAAACGGCGACATATAATTTTTCTATTAAATTCCCGATTGTTTTTATTTTCCGATTTTCCTAAAATTAAATAAAAAAAAACATTAAACTCGAAACTCTAAAACTAATTTAAAAATCTTACATTGCATAGTAGATAAAGGCTATAGGTTTTTTGCCAAAAAAGATCCGAAATGAAATGATCACTGCGTTTCAAACTTGTGGCTAAAATTATAATACCTTGCAAGGGTATAAACTAGCTACTTTTGCATGCTGCAAAGCAGTGTTCCCTTATCATGGGAATTCCCCCTAGACGTGGGGAAAAGTGAAGGAATTTTATTCGATTTTTCGATAAGAATCGAAATTATGAATAAAATAATCGAATAATAATAGCGATATGTCCACACTTTTTTCGGTGAAATCAACCTTTTTTTAAATGCCACTTGCTAGCAACTGCGTTCAGCTTTATGATTTCAATTAAAAACATTCTCGAGATAGGGTTTTAATTTAATTGCAACTAGGTGGCCAATACATGGAATTTTAAGAGAAATTTAAACATATTAAGATTTTTCAGGTGGAAGGTCAAATTTGCATCTGGCAACACTGGATTATATCGATGCTATGCCTAGTTTGGCCACACTAAAAAGGGACGGCTTGGACGCGCTGGTTTAATTTTCTTCTGGCGTCGTTATTAGTTGTGCAATTAGTTATAAATTATTGTTGTATATTTGTAAAGAACATGTGTAGCGCTTAATAACTATACGGCTAAATGATGTGAGTAGCAAGTTAATGGGTTTCTGTAATAGCTGTTAGTTGGAGACGGCGGTGCCAAGGTGCGAGAGAGGACGCTGGGCGTCCTCTCGACTCGACTTACGTTTTATTAAAAAGTGCTTAAATATTTTCGGCGCCCTTTGTGATTTTGTGCTGGCTGGCTGCGTCCCTGTTTGTTGAATCCGGAGCCCAGTAACGAATGGAATATAATCAAATCAAATCATCAATTCTGGCACATTTTTCTATTGTGGAGAGAATTCCATAAGCAGCAGTCGTTCATTACTGTTTTCTGCTTGTCATATGTGACTTTTTAGGTCAAAGTTAAATCCCAGGAAAGATACCACGATAGAGGAGATGGAGGAGCTCATGAGCCAACCTGATGCAGATGAGGGGCAATTCGCAGCATACTTGCAGCGCAAACTTGCGGAGAAACAGCGGCCCATGAATAACGATCTTCTCTTCGGGAACGTTTCATTTGACTTTGACTTTGATGTTGATCTGATAAAGAAGCCAATGCCAACCGGCTCAAGCGTGGTTAATCCAGATGTCGCCACTGGAGAGGCCAAAGAACCGCCTGCGCTACCTCCAGCCGCGGAGAGTGACCTACCAACATCGTTACCGGCTGCCACAACCTCTCCGAATTTGTCGCCTAGTCGCATTCGCGGCAGTTCTAGAAATGTTCCGGGATCCGACAAGCTGCGGCGCCGGGCTATTCGCCGGCTGTCACAAAGCTGCGGCCGCCAATTGATTAAGGAATTCGAGGCGATCAATGTGACTCGAAGCCCCTTTGTGAGTTTTACCCAATTTACTTTTACCCAAAAACTTGAATTTAATATTTTCGTTGTTGTTATTTTCAGAAGCCCGCAGGTAGTAGTACTCCATGTTCAGGCCAATCACCGAAGGATATCCAGGTCAAAGAAATAGATAATAATCCTAAGATGACTCTATCAGAAAACCAAGAAACGGAGAAGCCCGCGGAGAAGCCTGCGGAGAATCCCGCAGAGAAGTCACAGGTCCAGACAGAGCCGAAGAAGTGCATTACAGCATTGGACTCTGAAACTATTGACATGGCTGCCGAAGCCTCACTAATGTATCGGCAACGGCTGAGTTCCTTCCAAAACAACATTTTGCAACTAGATTATACCGGTAAGGCGCCGTCATCGGATGGTGTGGGTTGCACATATACCATTGAGAAGGGTCCAGCTCCTGGGCAGCTGCTGCTCTCACCTTCGCGACGCAGTCCTATCTGCACAGCCGCTGACAAGCGATTGAAGCCGATCGTAAAGGTAAGACGGCATAAAGATAAAGTTATGGTACCAGATACTCCACCGCGGGCTAATAGTAGTGGATCCGAACCGGACCCCGAATTTGTTGTGCCGGACACACAGTTTCAGGATCTGGGCCAGCTTGTACAGAACCTGTCTCGAAATGCCAGTGGACCAATAGTGGTGATAAACACTGCTAACTCCAAACCAAATGCTGAGATGGCGCATGTTCAGCCTGTGCCTGTAGAAGCGTCTGCTCCATCGGCGTTAACTCCTATTTATCGCTCATCGACTGAGGGGCCTTGTGCTTCCTCCCAGTTAGCTGCTGCAAATTATAATTCATCTCCTGCGGGAGTGGCTGCATCCCCAGCTAAGCCCCAGGCCTCTCCTAAATCAAGTCGTAAAAGCTTGCTGGTTAACAATGTAGACGCCATAATGACAGACGACGAGAGCGATGAGCAGCCTAGTACGGTGGCCATGAATCTGGCACAGCGCGTGGGTGAAAAAAGACAGCAGCGATCCCTACGTAATCAGAACAACCCGGCACCTGCACCGGCTCTTAATAAGGAAAATAACTCTCAGTTGCTTAACCTTCATCAATCGATCAATGCCAAGAAGTCAAAACAGGTGGCCAAGCCGGCCACTGTGCCGCTAAACAAGGCGCCTTGCGCCCCTATAAATGGCGAGCAGTTTGCCCAGGAGCTGGCTCGCATGAGCAACTACGAAATTTTAGATCTACGTAAGCGAAACTCACTAGGCAAGATGTATTTAGTAAACGGTCACAAGAAGAGTAGTACTGTGCAGCAGGTGGATCTGGAACGAAGCATTCAACGAGAGCTAATGCGAAGGAATTTAATAATCAACGGAAATCAATTGACCAGTTCCCCTGCGAATGACGAGTTTCCAGAGAGAGAGCCTCTACATGACACCTTCATCCACTCTAAAAATAGAAGTGCTCGAGAGGTGAGTTTGTGGATTTATGACCTATTTTGGACTGTAATTAAGAATAAGATGTTAGTTTGATACTATGGCTTAACTAACGATGCTGTAATGATTTCAAGAGCACGTCAAGTGGTTTTAAGTATATCAAATTGTATTTATTTATTTAATATTACTATGAAATGTGATAACTTTGATCTACGTGTAATTCTAATACTTATAGTTCAACGAATCAGATGATGATCCAGCGTCAACGCCTCTACTAAACTTTACGGACACAAAAAAACGCACAGAACCATCGCGTAGCTCCAGACGTCAGCATTTAAAAACGGTGAGCCCACGCTTTAACTTGCACGGATGTCTTTGAAGCATTTTCATTTTTTAATATATTTTAAAGTATATTTTTTAGCCTATAACATTTACCTATATCATTAATTTTACTTTTTCATAACTATATCTAAAGTCCCAGAAATCAGAAGACTATGAAACACTGCCTCCGCCGGTTCCGCGTAACTTCGAGGACTCGCCAAGGCGGCCGGAGAGATCTAAGCGTTCCAATCGTTGTTATTCTCGCATTATGGTAAGCTATAACTGTTTAAATTTGTTTAATTTTAAGGACAGGTTTAGCAGTAGTGTTGATTTTGTTATTTTTAAATAATACGTGCAGTCCGAGGAATCGTCAGATGAGGATGTTGAACCCCCGGTTCCGTGTAACTTCCAGGATTCAAGAAAGGAAGCTCAGCACTCTTTGGTCTCCAATCCTCAAAGTCGGCGTATGGTGAGTTATAATACAAAGAGGGGCTTAGGTTTAACTCTATCTGAAAACATTCTTGCCTTTTGACAGTTACCAATATTACTGATAACATTTTATTCTTTTCAATATTAATCCTTCAAGTCAAAAAAATCGGAAGATGATGGTTTGAAGGACAAAACATCTCCTCGATCCGCACTCCGCAGCTTGCAAGAATCGTCAAATGAGAATAAAACTGCGCAGGCTCCATATAACATCCAGGAATCAAGGAAGCCAGCACAGCATTCTTTGCCCCCCAATCGACAGAGCCAAGAAATGGTGAGTTATAATACAGAAACGGACTTCCCATTAATTCTATTCAAATACCTGGAAACTATCTTAATATTGCCTTATTTGAAATTAGCCAGTATTTTTGATAACATTCAGATTTCGTCTGCTTCTCAATATTTATACTTCTAGTCCAAAACATCAGAAGCTGACACCAGCTGGATGCCTCCGGTTCCCAATGCCTTTAAGGACAAAAGATGTTCTAGATCTAGACTTCGGAGCTCTCAAGAAGTAATTTTGTTTTTAATAATCTATTGTGATTTTAGTCAGCGGGTCCTTAATTGGATACAGGCTTTTGGCCTCAGTATGTATTGCACTATTTGCATTACATTTTTAGTTACTTTCAAAATGAGTAGAAGGCTTGAAAGGACATTTCTTGCACTTAGAACTAAAGGATTTCACATGAAAGGAAAAAGGCAGGGGTCGTTTTGGTTAACAATTTTCAGACGTTGTCGTTATTCTACCGTTATCCTATGTTATTTAAAAATGCGAAATAACAGTTATTATTTAACTTTTTATACCTTGAAGGGTATTATAGTTCCAGCCAGAAGATTGCAACGCAGTGAAAGAGACATTTCCGACCCTATAAACTATATATATTCTTGATCTGCATCAACAGCCGAGTCGATCTAGCTATGTCCGTCTCTCCGATTATACGCAAACTAGTTCCTCAGTTTTAAAGCTATCTGAATGAAATTTTGTAGATAGTCTTCTATATATTCTCACTCGTATACCTAATGTTTTCATCCTCGTAGCTAAATTTTTTGTAGTAATTGTTTTAACTCAACTCTTGTTTGCAATCCCTACTAAATAATAAATAACAATAATAAACAGCAAGTAAATAATTTCAAAAAATTCAGCTAAACTTTTTAGATTTGTATACCCTTGCAGGGTGTATAATTTTAGTCAGAAGCTTGCAACGCATTGAAGGAAGCATTTCTGATCCTATATAGTATATATATTCTTGATCAGCATCACCAGCCTAGTCAATCTAATATGAGCCTGCCACGAAATTGTGACATTATGCAATATATCCCTTCGACAGGCAACGAGCTGTACTAAATGACAAATTTGCCTTCCCATGGCCTTCAAAGTATGATTACGGCTGATTTTCGGGTACATTACCTCAAAATCCGGGCGTGGTGGGAGAATTCTAACGGATTCGAATTTTATGCCCAAAATTACAATAGAAATGACAACTAGCTATTCAACAACGCACATGACCCCGATATATGTATAATTGTGTAATCTATCCATATCTAATATAATATGAATTACTTTCATAGGCAGTTTTTTATGTAGTTTTAAATTTTTTTTTTTACATTTACTGATCTTTCCTATGTGATAATTTTTATGAAATTAAAACCGAAAATCTTGGACTACCAGGACGTAAAACCCGAAAGGTTCAGATGTGGCAAAAGTTTGGTTAAAATAATTTGGCCTGCTCTGGACCTGAAGGGTCAAAAAAAATATACTTTGGAGTGATGAAACAATAATACATCTTTTTAAAAACAATTAGGGACGTTTCGAATGACAAGCCAAGGACAAAGAATTCGACTCCCGATACACTAAATTTACAGTTAAGCACGGAGGTGGTCTAGGGCTACTCTCCTTGACGTGGCATTGGGCCGATACATCCGATACATGGTCCTATACTGTAATTCAATTATAAATATATTTTCACTGACACCATGCAACCTTAAGCTAAGGAAAACATGCCTTTGAGATGGGTTTTTTTTTAGAGAATAACAATCCAAAGTACACCTCAAAGCTCGCCAAAGTCTGGTTTAAAGACAACAAAGTAACCGCTATGATTCGGTCAGTTAGTCTCCAGACTTAAACCCAATCGAAACTTGGCGGGGAGACTTGAAACGTCATATTAAAAATTTTAAATTGTGAAGATTTATGGAGATTTGTTGTAAGAATCTGGTCTGAGATTTCAGTAGAGACTTGCCAAAAAAACTTGTTGCTAGAGTGCCTAAAAGAATCGCTAAAGAAGTTCAAAATAAGGTTGGTTATACCGACTACTAGTACAGGTTTACTAATAAGAAGGAAAAACTGCAAAATATTTGCTACCTTTCGAGTTCTAGGTTCAGGGCCATTATCGGATCAATTGAATTTAAATAATTGTTCAGAAGAGAGCCAGTAATCTGAGACAGAAGTACATCTTCAACGGGATTTTTTTAATGATTGGCAGACAAGAAAATTTCAGGGTCTTTCCAGTTTCCACTCGGTATAGAATTTGATCTAATTTTTGGATATTCTTTTAACATGGGCGGACCCTTTGGTCCGTTTTAATTTAAAGTTTAGGGATGTGATGATAAAATAAAATCGAAATTTGTTTTTTTTTTCCCCCATAAATAAAAAGGATTTGCTGATATTCGGTGCCATAAAAATGTATAGTGGATTCAGTGGAACTATTTTTCGTTTTTCTCAAAACTATGTTTTTCAAATTCATCTTCGTCCTATCTAAAAAACGGCTGAACCGAATGACTTAAAATTTGTAGAGAATTTTAAATACACGTAAGCGCATGAAATGAATTACGAATTTTAAAATCGTATATTTTTTTTAGCAAAAAAAACAAAAAAACGATAAAATTGGAACATTTTTTTAAATGTCTACACAAAATCCAATTTTTGGTATATTTATTTAATTGTGGTTCATACCATGCATTTAGGCTTATAGATTAAAACGCCGGTTAGTTTTTTGGTTGCGAATAAGCCAATCGGCCGAAAAACTACGAGTACCTTTTTCAAAGCGGGGGTGTTCAGAATACTGTTACTTAAGTTCTAGTCAATATTTTTAGCCCAAAATTTATACTGTACTCTCCAACCCTTGGAGCTTAATTGGGAACTAATGTAATGCAAAAAAACCTAAAAAAGAAACATGTGCGGCTAGAAATAAGCACTTACAAATATTTAAATTTACATTCAGCTGTTATATAGTGGCAGTGTTGTGAAATTTTCACAAATCGATTTGCAAAAAGAGGTGCCGAGGTTGAGTTTGCTATAATTTGAAACTGAAACTAGCTAAAATTTTAAATAAATCCAAGAAGGAAGCTAAGTTTGGCACGCCTAAGTTTGTATACCCCTGCAGACTATAGTTAGATTAGTAACAATTTATCCATATCTACAATAATAAGAATAGAAACAACAGTGAAATATAGTTTTGCATTTTCCTCTACATTTCCCGATTCTTCCATAGGTTCCATTAATATATAGTCGACCGATTTTTATAAAATAAAACTCGGAATTCTGAAGTATTACAAAATGTATATAAAAAATATAAAAATGTATTGAAAAGACGGCTAAGTTAGAATTTTTCTTTAATTTTCTTATCCGGACGCCGATGTTTGTATACCCTTGCAGGGAGCAGGCTGACAAAGTTATACTTTTTTCCTACAAATGTGTGGATCGTTCCTATGTTAGCTATATGATACAGTCGCCCGATTTTCACAAAATTGAATTCGAAATTCTGAAATAATATTAAAAGCTCATATCCCAGATTAGGTTAATTTTTATCGAAAAATGATGACATTATATTTTTTTTTGTAAACATTTTTTATATGACTCCTTGCGTTGCAAACTTCTGACTAAAATTATAATAAAACAAAAATAACTTAACCTTTTTTCGTTTTCGGCATGTTTTTCCAAGTATGTAGTCTTGAAACTCAAACCCTACCAGCTTGATGAATTAAAAACACGTTAAATTATTAATCTTACAATATTCAAAGAATTTGATCTCAGGAATTTGCATTCATTTATCTCATCTAGTTAAGAGGTCTTTTTATACCCTTGCAGCGTATTATAATTCCTCAGTTCTACTTTAATGTTCAGTTCTATTTTAATGAAACTTTGCAGATAGTCTACTAACGGATCGGTCAACTGTATCATATAGCTGCAATACAAACAATCCGTAAATTATTTCTTCACCGTTTTTTTAACATATCTTAATAGATATAATAAAAATCTGACTACTTATCATATAGCTGCCATAGGAACGGTCGGGAAATTTTTAGAAAACAATTATAACTTTGTCAGTTTTCAACATAACTTCTTCTACTTTGAGATACCAGCATTCTATATTATATCCGAATTTTGTTTTAAGTTTCATCAAAATCGGACGACTATATCATATAGCTACCATACAAACGATCGGAATATGTGGAGGAAAATTATATTTTACTTCACATGTAAAAACTTAAAAAATAATTTAAAACTGTAAAGACAGGATGAATATGAAAGTAGTTCATTTTATATTAGATAAGGATATATTATAATTGATACAATTGGAATCTGCAAGGGTATACAAACTGCGAAGTTAGCTTCCTTTCTTGGTTTTTATTTATTAATCAATCAACCAATCTTCGTTGCAGTCAAAGGAACTTAGCAGTTACCTGATGCTCTCAAAAACAATGGAGATGCGGCGGATGGCGAGAAGAAAGTCAACCAAACGAAAGCTTTACACTAAGGGAGACTCAAGTACTGAACTTTTTGATGATGATGAACCTTACAAAAAACAAAAAAGTTATACTCAAAGTGAAGTAAATAGCGAAGGGGATAACATTGCCATTGTTCCGCCGCCGCCCAATTCTTTGCGCTACTCCCAATCCCTACGCGATTTCAGGACGATGAAACAAATTGACTTGGAGAATGCTGAGATAGGGGCTAAGGAAAATACCCCCTTTGAGATTGCTCCACCGCCGCCAGAGACTATTGAAGCAAGTTGGGTGAACCCTTCACTTAGGCAAGAGAGCAATGAGAATGACATTTGTCCTCCTCATACGGAGTCCGATGGCACTATGGAACAAGCGCTTCCAGCTCCGACTGAATTTTGTGAACCTGAATCCGATGAGACAGAAACAGCACAAAGTAATACATCAGTCAATGAAAGAAAATTGCCATCTCCGAAAAAAGGCGTGGCTATATCATCCCAAAAACGTGAGCGTCAGTGTGTTTCTAGTTCACAAGATAAGTCTATTTCTGGTCCAGATATTGTGACTGACAATGAGCAGCCCAGCACAAGTCTAGCGGCACGCAAGGCAAGAGAAAGTCGTACGCAAAAAGATAAAGCACAGTCCAAATTAGATGATGAAATAGTTTTCAAAAAACCCCTGATGCCAGCACCACGTGTAAAATCACAACATAAGTCCAAGGAGCTTGACAAGCTGATGCAATCTGTTATCTATGGACAGACTTCGATGGATGATGGCTCAAGTAAGTGTTTTTTTTTTATAACGCACATAAGAACCTAGGGATAACTAGGTGCCAAATGAGAGTGTATCTACACTCGCACTTAAATCTCTGGATACACGTGGGAAAAAAAATAAATTTCTGAATTTGAATTTGAAGTTGAATTTTTTTGAAAGTATTATACATAGCAAGCTATTTTCTTATGATTTGGGAAAATGTCTTTACGATTCTTTTTTTTTTTTTAATTTTAGGTAAAATAAATACATTTTTATGGATTTTGTAACAAAAGAACTCCAAAAAGTGCATCCACAAAAGTCTGGAAACACAATAATTCCTAGCTTCCTAACGTGGCTTTAGTAGCTAGTTGGATAGTCATTTCTTTTGAAATCTTCCCACAGACGTTTGGCATAGAATTAACTTTTTTTTTGTATCCTCGCCGGTAATTTTTGCCCATTCTTGCATTATAACTTCCTTGAGCATTGTTTTTTGACGTAAACCTGTGTTTCCTAATTCTGCTCTCAAGTTGGTGGGACCTATTGCTCTATTGGATTAATATCCGGAGATTGAGGAGGCGTTTTCAGTTTCTTCGCGTTATATAAGAGCCAGAGCTTGAGATTATGAGTTGTATGCTTGGGATCATTATCATGCTGCTCACTTTGGAGTAAGTTCTTGCGTAATATGGCCATATAGTCCATATTATTATTCAAAAAATACACAACTTGCTCTCATCGGAAAAAAGGATTTCCGATTTACTTTCCATCAAAGGCGCTTATTACGGGCTACATGCCTATGGTACCTTCCTTTTCTACCACTCTCCGTAAAGTCCCTTCCCAATTTATAAAATTGTGAAAAAATGATCTTGGTATGTATAATACTTACGAAAAATTTAATGTCAAATACAGAAATGTGTTTTTTTTTTTTTTTTTCATTGTTTTGTTTTTATACTACGTTGTAGAATATTATTTAAATGCCATCAGCGTAACTCTTTGAAGTCTTAGGAAGATGTGCTTTTGGGCCATCGGGCCTGGCCAATGAAACGCTTTTGTCTTTTAAGCCAGAAACGTTCGGGAAGAAAGACTTTATCCGTCTTACTATTTAAAAAAAAAAGATTATAAGCAATGAAGTTTTCGTAATATTTTTATCCTTTTTATCCTTGACACAGCGTGTTCTGGAGGCGTGCGGCGTTCCAAGCGCGGCCACGTGCCAATCAAAAACACTTGGTGTCACACGCAGGACATCTGGGATATGCCGTTCATGCGTGCCGAATTACCAATGCAAAGGCCAAAAAACAAGCCTACTCTCAAGTCGATTGAAAAGAAGAAGTCAACTGCTGCAACTAAGAAAATAATCAATCCACTGTCGGACAGAGGACCAGTTTGCAGTAGCACTCCTCGAAATCCCGATATTATAGTGGAACCATTCCCAGATTCTGCTTTTCTCGGACAGCATTCTGCCATATCGTCAAAGGAGCCCTTTGCCGAAACAGATGCTGAATCGCATCACAACTTTGAGTCCGTTACATCAGAAGGTCAGACGAACAGAAACAACGAAAGCAATCGGGTTAGGAACTGGCTGCTAGGCGTCAGCAACGTCCAACCTTCTGAAAGGAGTAACCAAGGCAAAGGAGCATGTAAGTTATACATTTTTATATCCAGTCCAATTATTTAACAAGCTGGGGCCAACAGAGAATGAATGTAACAAGCAAACTCCCACTCTATAAAGTATGAACACATATATTAGTTACAATCGGACGAAAATCTTGGAATGTTTTAAACCATAAGGCCTTTCACCCTTTATGGTCAGTCGAGCTCCAACCGTGATTTCAAATACTTGTAACATTCTTGGGTTTATTTTTAGTCTTTTAATTCTACGTCTTTAATTTCATTTTCTGTAGCTTTTCTTGAAGACATGAGATTCTCCGAATTGGACGGCATTGAGTATGCATTTCACGACACAAAGGACCCAGCAGCTGTTGGGTATATGCGCTTCAAGCCACATCAGGTCCGGAACAAGAAGAAGGTCAAGGCATGCCCTCTGGTAAGATCTGTAATGCTTAGGCTCTCGATTCCACAAATAATAACTTGATTTTCCAGAAATTTATTGTTCAGATTGGGGAGTTTGCCGTGCAATACGGGCCCATTGACGGAGAGGAGGAAGAGAGTTGCATATTACATGAAGGTGATATGGTTGAGGTTGATAAAGGTAAGCAATCCCACAGTAATAGCGCTGGGAATCAATTAATAACAATTAAAATTTTTATAGGCAGCAGATACTCAATTCAAAACATATTGGACGCTGTTGGAGTACTATTGGTCATTCGCGGTTAGATATAAGTTCTGTTAATATTACTAATAAATGCAAAATGTTAATACTTTACTCGAGACAATCTTTAAATGTTTCTCTTCTGAGGGGGAAGGGAAGGGATCTCAGATTTTTTTTCGATTTTACCTTAAAACAGCTTGAACAGCTGGGACGTCAAAAGATTAAAATATTTCAGCATTCAACTCGATTACGTGCATAGTTGTACAAAGCAAAGGCGAAACGCGTATTTTCAATCGAGAAAAAAATATAATAAATCAATAACCACCAAATAATTTAAATTGCAAAAATAATAATAAAGCAAAGTATTGTAATATTGGATTTTATAGAAAACAAGAAGGGCGGAAAAAGTACCTCCTGTTCAAGAACGGTATTTGCCGTCTGGGTTTTCACAGTCTCTGCTTCCCAAAATATGCCGCAGCCTTAGACACTAAAGAAGGAAAACTAAGAAATGGTGCAATTTTAAATAATAAAGTTTATTATTATGTATATTTTAAATTTTTTATTTCATTTTATTGCCGCTTTAGAGCAATTGACCCAAAGAGATTCCATGGCGGAATATGCTCACAAAATAGGGTAAAAATAGGCGTTTTACATTAAATAATAACCATTCAAGGCATTTTGGGGGAAAATACACCCGAAAACACCGATAAGTTTCTTGGGCATACTTTTAAATCTGGCGCCCCTCACATTCCAAAAGTTCTTTGCCATCTTTGACTGCGTTCAGCAGAACAACTTGATCACTAAGCTACCTTTTCACGATACAGATGGATTATATCAATGGTTGTTTAAACTGAAAAAAAAAACAAGAAAGGAAGCTAACTTCGGCACGCCGAAGTTGGTATACCCTTGCAGATTCCAATTGTATAAATTATAATCTATCTCAATATAATATAATATGAATTACTTTCATATACATAAAATTTTTACAGTTTTATATATATTTTTATATTTTATAAAAATCTGAAACATATATAAAGCTTTTAACCGAGAATTGGTTAAGATATGTTAAGAAACAGTAAAGTTATAATTTTTTTCTACAAATTTACAGATCGTTTGTATGGCAGCTATATGATATAGTCGTCCGATCTGGCTCGTTCCGGTATATATACGAGTGAGAGTATATACTATATGCAAAGCTTTATTTAGATAGCTTCAAAACTGAGGGACTAGTTTGACTCGGCTGTTGATGCTGATCAAGAATATATATACCTTATAGGGTCAGAAATGGCTCCTTCACTGCGTTGCAAACTTCTTACTGAAATTATAATACCTTGTAAGGGTATAATAACGATAAGAAGAAGAACGTAAACAAACGAAGAAAAACGATGTCGACTGCTAAGAGCGAAATAAGGACACATGTTTTTTTCTGTTTTTCTCGCGAGTAGAGCGTAAGGAAAAAAAACGGTCAAGCTAAGGTGATAAGTGATCATGATCAACACAGCTGTTGTAAAATTTCAACCGAGAAGAAGAAGAGTTTAAAGTTGCACCGAAAAAACGTCGTCTAATCGGAAAAGTAAGCATGTATGTAAGCCTTCGTCATTATGGAAGAAACTTCCCATTAATCATGATGGAAGAAATCTTGTATAAAAGTGGACTATTTTGAATTTCCCGTTTGCATTTTATTAGAAACACAGCTGATACGTAGTATGGCCCTAGCTTATGGATTTGAGATTAATACCCGGAAAGCTGGTCATACTAGACCGCATTCGAAAAAAATTCTTTTATCAATATAATTTTGCACTGCTCCATTCTAGGCTGTAACATTTTAAGAATGAACTTTGACGACATAAACATACCAGGAAAACTGGTGCCCGACAACTATTTGCAATTAGGCCTCTCAGCACAACGCGCCAAGCAGCGCAGCTTCAAGGAGCTGTTGGAAAAGGTAAACAAGAAAAGCGGAACCAAATAGCACCAAACACATAATAATATTATTTGAATTCAGAGGAAACTACCGGTAAATGGGTGGCCCGATGAGCAGATTGAGGAGCTGGTGCATCAATTAGCGTCCTTGGACAGCAACAACTTTCCTCACAAGCTTGGTCTTGGTGAACGGGAGGCCCGGATAGTATGCAGTATGTATTTGTTTAATATATATGATGATAATTAGGGTAATAAAACCAGGAAGATAATTATTCTCATGTAGAACTTGTGGCCCGACGTCAC